>CABHPH010142834.1:85503-97375 GCA_902168325.1 Peromyscus nudipes
CCCCCCCCCACCGCCCATTTCCATCTCCTCCAGGGCAAAGACTCCCCCGAGGGTTGAGATCAACCTGGTGGACTCAGTCCAGGCAGGTCTAGTCCCCTCCTCCCCGGCTGAGCCAAGGGTCTCTACTAAGCCCCAGGTTTCAAACAGCCAATTCATGCACTGAGCACAGGACCCGGTCCAACTGCCTGGATGCCTCCTAAACAGATCAAGCCACTCAACTGTCTCACCCATTCAGAGGGCCTGATCCAGTTGGGAGCCCCTCAGCCATTGGTTCACAGTTCATGTGTTTCCATTCGTTTGGCCACTTGTATTATTAACTCAACTGAACCAGATCATTTGTAGTCATAGGTCCTTTCAAGAAAAATCAGAAAAAAAGAAATGGATAATTTTCTGATTTTTCTTGAAAGGACCTATGACTACAAATGATCTGGTTCAGTTGAGTTATTAATCATGCACTGGTCTTCTAGAATGCAGCCTCTGTGCCAAATGTGGAGGAGGAAAAAGGAGAATGAAGACAGAGATTTTTAGTTAGAAGGACATTGGCTCTGGGTGGTCAAGGAAGCTTTGTAGAGGAAATGGCATTTGAACTGTGACTTAGGATCATAGTAGAGCATGTCACAGAGGCATTGGTGTGCATGTTGACATTTAGACTGTCCTGGATTCCATGCCTTAATTACTCAGTACTAAGGAGACATGGTAGGTGTGGAGTCATATGATAAATGTGATCTTTCCTGGTTTAAAAATACAGATTAGACAGTGGTATGGAAGACAGACAGATTGAGGAAAGGAGTAAGCATTGTAATTAGGAGGCTGGAAGAAAATGATGATAAAAATGAAGTCTTACATACAATATTTCAATATTTCAGGTTGAAAATAGAATTTTTGTGCACATAGATAGAACATATTCTAAGCTTTGGACTTTGGGGAGAGACTAATGACTTCCCACCACTAATGCAAGCAATAATACAAATCAAAACAGAGAAATCTCTTATATGAATCTTCTATGAAAAAGGCATCATTCTGACTGTTTTCTGCAGATTAACTTGTTTAATCTTCACAATGAACTGCATGAAGTAGAGAATATTATCAACCCAATATAAAACATAAAAATACAGCAACCAAGATGAAGAGAAATACAATTTTCTGTCCAAATTTACACATATCCAATTTTCTAGTAAAATTCACCTTTAAATCTAGTAAGTTTCACTCTTAAAGTCCATGCTTTATGGTGGGGGTATATGTGTGTGAGTATGAAGTGTGTGTGTGTGTGTGTGTGTGTGTGTGTGTTTGAGAGAGAGAGAGAGAGAGAGAGAGAGAGAGAGAGAGGCAGAGGCAGAGGGACAGAGAAAGAAATAAAGAAGAGTGACTATGTGTGTGGCACAGCATTAATGGGGAGGTCAAAGAACAACTTTCAGGAGTTGTTTTCATTCTTTTATTTTTAACGTAAATTTGGGAGACAAAACTTAGATCTTCAGGCCCATGCAGCTAGCATTTTTTTTAATTGAAATATCCCAGTCACTGGAAACCCACATATTTGAATTATTACATTAGGAAACCAACAAGTTATAAGTGTACCTGTAACTACATAGCCTTGCAAACACTTGATATGCTGTTAAAAACTATTGCCATTGTAAGGGGAAAACACTATTTTATTATTTTTTCTTAATTTTGTTCTAAGATATAATCCATGTATATTTAAAATGTCATTTAAAATGTGTACTGTTTATTTTTACTGCTCATTTTCTTTTTCTTTTGATATTGTAGAACTACCTAAGAGGAATACTATAACTTTATCATACATTAATTTGTATTAGATTGACATACAAAATTGCCAACATTTCATGAGTTTTTTATACCTAAATAAAGGGCAATCTTAAGGAGTTCATTTCATTAGTCATGGTAATCACAGCTACTTATTTACTATTTATTATGTGAATGACTATGTGTTCTGTTTGCACAATTTAATTCTTGTAACTACTGCAAGATATGAGAACTATCATTTCCATTTGTAGACAAGGAAACTGAAGAACAAAGAGCTTAAGAAATATAGTAAGTTTGTGAAGCCAACAGCAGGATCAAAATTGCCTTCTAACTCAAATTATATGATTTTGCCCATTGTACTCTTCATTTTGTATACTTAGTTTAATCAGTGAGTAGGTTGATTCCCACTGCTTGTATGATTCTTTTGCAGCATATTATAGTCTCCTGTGACCTAGTCTAATCCATCATCTCTTTCTTTTAGCATTTTTTGTTACTCAATCACACATACAGATCCACATTCTAGCAAGACAGTCTATTGATAATATTAAAACATACGTGATCTATATGGACTTGACACTTACCACACCATTTGAATAGAACACTTTTCTTCCTTACTCTACTTCTACCTGGAAAATTGCCCTTCAGCTTCATTCTCTCAGCTTGAAGAGTAGAAGCTTCCTTTATGCCAATATCTGTATCCATACATGGCATGATCTATATGGTGCCTGTATTTTACTTACTGTGAAAGAGTGTCACTGTTTTCTACATGATTTAGTAGTTAAGATGGACTTCAGGCCAGATCATTTTCAGACTCACAGCCCAAGGCATCAGTTACTGTCTGTGTGACTTTGTGAAGGCTACTTAAACCCTCATTGAGCGTACTAAACATACTCTTTCTGAGTAAAGTATAAAAAATAAACCACCAGCACCCGATTGGACTAAGAGGTGAGTCTTTATCCTCAAACCTGAACACCCCAGCCCCTAGGATTTGAGCCCAGGGGCACAACCCTGTGCCCCTACACTGCTACCCATTGCAGTCCCAGTTTAAGGCCAGTTGGGCAGGCAGACATCCTCAGAGAGGTCTGGACTACCACCATCTCCCATCAGACCCTGTAACCCAAGCCCTACCTCCCCCAAACCCCATCACCCCTCTAAGGCTGGAACTGTTCCCTGAGATAGAGACCTCCAGCACCTGATTGGACTAAGAGGTGAGTCTTTGTCTAGGTGGGGCCCAGGGGCACAACCCTGTGCCCCTATACCACCAAGAATTGCAGTCCCAGTTTCAGGCCAGTCGGCAGGCAGACCTACTGCAGACAGGTCAGACTACCACCATCCCCCACCAGACCTTGTAACCCACAAGCCCCACCCCTCCCAACCAACCCATGTGCCAAGATTACAACTACTTCCTGAGACAGAGCCCACAAGGGCCAATTGGACTAAGAGCTTCTACCTGAGACAAACAGTCTATCAGCACCAACTAAACCAAGAGATCTCACTGGACCAAGAGTATCGATCATACCGATGGAGCCTCCCTCAGACACAGACACCACTTGAACCAAGTGGAGAAAGAGATGGGTAGACACCAGTGCAAAAATACAGTCAAAAACAAAAAACACACCATGGCTCCATCAGAACCAACATCAAAAAGACCTGAATATCCCAATACAGAAGAAATTGAGCTTAAAAATGACCTTAAGAAGATGATAGAGATCTTTAAAGAGGAAATGAAAAATTCCCTTAAAGAATTAGAGGAAAAGTCAAACAAAAAAAATGGGAATCAATCAGTAAATCCCCTGAAAGCCAAGAGAAAGCAATTAAACAAATGAGGGAAACAGCTCAAGATTTGAAATCTGAAATTGAGACAATAAAGAAGACACAAACTGAGGTAATGCCGGAAGTGGAAAATCTGAGTAAACGAACAGGAACTACAGATGCAAGTATAACCAACAGAATGCAAGAGATAGAAGATCAGATCTCTGGTGTTGAAGATAGAGTAGAGGAAATAGATTCATCAGTCAAAGAAAACACTAAAACCAACAAAATCATGACCCAAAATGTCCAGGAAATTTGGGACACCATGAAAAGACCAAACCTAAAAATAATAGGGATAGAACAAGAAGAATACCAACTCAAATGCACAGAAAATATATTCAACAAAATCATAGAAGAAAACTTTGCCAACCTAAAGAAGGAAATGCCTATAAGGATACAAGAAGGTTACAGAACACCAAATAGACTGGATCCCCCCCCCAAAAAAAAAACTTCCCTCGCCACATAATAATCAAATTACTAAACATACAGAATAAAGAAAAAATATTAATAGCTGCAAAGGAAAAAGGCCAAGTTACATATAAAGGCAGACCCATAAGAATAACACCTGACTTCTCAATGGAGAATCTAAAAGCCAGAAGGTCCTAGACAGATGTTATGAAGATACATAGAGACCATGGATGCCAACCCAGACTATTATACCTAGCAAAACTCTCAATCAACATAGATCGAGTAAACAACATATTCCATGATAAAACCAGATTTAAAAATATATTTCTACAAATCCAGCCCTACAAAAAGCACTTGAAGGAAAAATCCAACCTAACGAAGTTAGATACACACATGAAAACACAGGCAAGAGATAGTCCCACACCAACAAATACCAAAGATGGGAAACATACAACACTACCACCAAAAAATAATAGGAATTAACAATAACTGGTCATTAATATCCATTAATATCAATGGTCTCAATTCACCTATAAAAAGACACAGGCTAACAGAATGGATACAAAAACAAGATCCATCCATTTGCTGCATGCAAGAAACACACCTCAACTTCAAAGACAGACACTACCTCAGAATAAAAGTCTGGGAAAAGACTTTCCAATCAAATGGATTTAAGAATCAAGCTGGTATAGCTATCCTAATATCTAATAATATAGACTTCAAACTAAAATCAATTGAAAGAGGTCGGGAAGGACATTACATATTTATAACAGGGAAAATCAAACAAGATGAAGTTTCAATTCTGAATATTTATGCCCCAAATATAAGGGCACCTACATTCATAAAAGAAACATTACTAAAGTTTAAATCACACATCAAACCCCATACACTAGTAGTGGAGACTTCAACACCCCACTCTCACCAATGGAAAGGTCTGCCATACAGAAACTTAACAGAGAAATAAGGGAACTAACAGACATTATGACTCATATGGACTTAATAGATATCTACAGAATATTCCACCCTAACACAAAAGATTATACCTTCTTTTCAGCACCCCATGGAACCTTGGGATTCCAAACAAGATGGTTGTTTGGCTCAAACTGTTTGGAGGGCACCCAGGCAGGGGGATTGGCATCTGTCCCTGGTGCATGGGCAGGCTACTGGGAATCTGGTGCCTGTGGTGTGACACCTTTCACAGCCTGGGTGCAGTGGGAAGGGGCTTGAACCTGCCTAGGCTCAGTGATCTGGGCACTGGTGACTCACCATGGGAGACCTCAATTTGGTGAATGTGGGGTGCGGGGTGGCTTGGGAAAGAAGCCTGGGGGGTGGGAGGAGGGAGGGGGTCTGTGGATAGCATGAGGAGTGAGTAGAAAATTTCTTAATAAAGAAAAATAAAATAAAATAAATCGATCACATGCTTGGTCACAAAGCAAATCTCAACAGATACAAAATAACTGAAATAATCTCCAGTATCTTATTGGACCACCGTGGCTTAAAGTTAGATTTCAACAACAACAAAAATTACAGAAAGCCTACAATCTCATGGAAACTGAATAATGCCCAACTGAATCACCATTGGGTCAAGGAAGAAATAAAGAAAGAAATTAAAGACTTCCGAGAATTCAATGAAAACGAATGTACCACATACCCAAACTTATGGAACACTATGAAAGCAGTGCTAAGAGGAAAACACATAGCTCTAAATGCCCACATAAAGAAGTTGGAGAAATCTCACACTAGTGATTTAACTGCACACCTGAAAGCTCTAGAACAAGAAGCAGCAAACTAACCCAGGAGAAACAGATGCCAGGAAATAATAAAACTGAGGACTTGAAATCAATAAATAGAAACAAAGAGAACAATACAAAGAATCAATGAAACAAAGAGCTGATTCTTTGAGAAAACTAACAATCAGAGATACATCATCCTTTACAATAGCCACAAATGATATAAAATACCTTGGGGTAACTCTAAGCAAGTGAAGGACCTATATGACAAGAACTTTAAGTCCCTGAAAAAAGAAATTGAAGAAGATGTCAGAAAATGGAAAGATCTCCCATGCTCATGGATAGGCAGGATTAACATAGTAAAAATGGCAATCTTACCAAAAGCAACCTACAGATTCAATACAATACCCATCAAAATACCAACACAATTCTTCAAAGACCTGGAAAGAACAATACTCAACTTCACACGGAAAATCAAAAAACCCAGGATAGCCAAAAAAAAATCCTGTACGATAAAACAACCGCTGGAGCCATCATGATCCCTGACCTCAAGCTCTACTATAGAGTTACAGTATTAAAATCAGCTTGGTACTGGCATAAAAACCAACATGTGGCCCAATGGAATCAAATTGAAGACCTTGACATTAATCTGCACACCTAAGAGAAAATCAACAAGATAGACAAGCCCTTATCCAAATTAACCAAAAATCAGAGAGAGAGCATCCAAATTAACAAAATCAGAGATGAAAAGGGAGACATAACAACAGACAACGAGGAAATCCAGAGAATCATCAGGTCATACTTCAAAAACCTGTACTCCACAAAATTAGAAAATCTGAAAGAATTGGACGATTTTCTTGATAGGTACCACATACCAAAGTTAAATCAAGACCAGAAAAACTATTTAAATAGACCAATAACCCCTAAGGAAATAGAAATGGTCATTAAAAGTCTCCCAACCAAAAAAAGCCCAGGACCAGATGGTTTCAGCACAGAATTCTACCAGACTTTCAAAGAAGAGCTAATACCAATACTCTTCAAATTGTTCCACACAATACAAACAGAAGGAACATTACCAAATTCCTTTTATGAGGCTACAATCACCCTGATACCCAAACCACACAAAGATGCAACAAAGATATTGAATTACAGACCAATCTCCCTCATGAATATTAATGTAAAAATACTCAATAAAATACTGGCTAACCGAATCCAGGAACACATTAAAAAAAATATCCACCATGACCAAGTAGGCTTCTTCTCAGGGATGCAAAGATGTTTCAACATATGAAAATCAGTCAATGTAATACATCATATAAACAAACTGAAAGAAAAAAAACCACATGACCATCTCAAAGGATGCTGAAAAAAGCCTTTGAGAAAATCCAACACCCCTTCATGATAAAGGTTCTAGAGAGATCAGGAATACAAGGAACATACCTAAACATAATAAAGGCAATTTACAACAAGCCGACAGCCAGCATCAAGTTAAATGGAGAGAAACTCAAAGCGATTCCACTAAAATCAGGAACAAGATAAGGCTGTCCACTCTCCCCATACTTATTCAAAATAGTACTTGAAGTTCTAGCTAGAGCAATAAGACAACAAAATGAGGTCAAGGTGATACAATTTGGAAAGGAAGAAGTCAAACTTTCACTCTTTGCAGACGATTTGATAGCATACATTAGTGACCACAAAAATTCTATGAGGGAACGCCTAGAGCTGATAAACTCCTTCAGTGAGGTGGCAGGATACGAGATTAACTCAAAAAAATCAGGAGCCCTCCTATATACAAATGATAAATGGGCTGAGAAAGAAATCAGAGAAACATCACCCTTTACAATAGCCATAAATAATTCTGAAATACCTTGGACTAACTATAACTAAGCAAGTGAAAGACCTGTATGACAAAAACTTTAAGTCTCTGAAGAAATAAATTGAAGAAGATATCAGAAAATGGAAAAAATGTCCCATGCTCATGGATAGGTAGAATTAACATAGTAAAAATGGCAATCTTACCAAAAGCAATCTACTGATTCAATCCAATCCCCATCAAAATCCCTACACAATTCTTCACAGACTTGGAAAGAACAATACTTAACTTTATGTGGAAAAACAAAAAACCTTGGATAGCTAAAAAAATCCTGTAAATAAAGCAACCTCTGGAGGCATCGTGATCCCTGACCTAAAACTCTAGTATAGAGATATAGTAATAAAAACATCTTGGTACTGGCATAAAAACCAACATGTGGACCAATGGAACCAAACTGAAGACCCTGACATTAATCCACACACCTATGAAAACATGATTTTCGACAAAGAAGCCAAAACTGTACAGTGGGAAAAAGAAAGTATCTTCAACAAATGGTGCTGGCATAACTGTATGTCAACATGCAGAAGATTGCAAATAGGTCCATATCTGTCACCATGTACAAAACTCAAGTCCAAGTGGACCAAAGACCTCAACATTAGTACAGTTACACTGAACTTGATAGAAGAGAAAGTAGGAAGTAGTCTTGAACACATTGGCACAGGAGACCACTTCCTAAATATAACAACAGTAGCACAGACACTGAGAGCAACAATTAATAAATGGGAACTCCTGTAACTGAGAAGCTTTCGTAGAGCAAAGGACATGGTCAATAAGACAAAATGGCAATCTACAGAATGGGAAAAGATGTTGACCAACCCCACATCTGACAGAGGGCTGATTTCCAAAATATATAAATAACTCAAAAAGGTAGACTTCAAAATACTGAACAATCCAATTAAAAATGGGCTAGAGAGCTTAACAGAAAATTCTCAACAGAAGAAGTATAATGGCTGCAAGACATTTAAAGAATTGCTCTGAGTATATGCCCAAGAGTGGTATTGCTGGGTCTTGCGGTAGTTCGATTCCTAGTTTTCTGAGAAACCGCCATATTGATTTCCACAGTGGTTGTACAAGCTTGCATTCCCACCAACAGTAGAGGAGTGTTTCCTTTGCTCCACATCCTCTCCAACATTGACTATCATTGGTGTTTTTGATTGTAGCCATTCTGACAGGTGTAAGGTGCTTTTGGGATACTATCTTACAAGGACACCAATGTACAGTATGGCTCGTTAAGGAAGGGAATGGTTCAGTTGCCTTTAGCCTACTGGCTATGGGTGAGATAGGACCTCTGTTGGTCTTTTCTGTATCAAACACACAGATTGAAAGCCCAGTGCCACTTTGAGATCTTTGGCAGCAGTTAACTCTGCAGCTCACACACAATTGAGCCTGTATGATAATGAGTATTCAGAGATGGGTAATGCCTGGGGGGCTGCTCACCAACCTAAGACAGAGCACCTGTGTGGCCTGGGCAGGCATCTCCATGACGGGTAAGGTGACCTGCTGACATCCCATGCAACCCAAGTCAGAAGTTCATTTTTTAATAAAAGGGGGACCTGTAGGGTCCTGGCCCCCGTTTTGGGTAACTGTTGCCTTGCTTGTGGACCTTGACCTTGATATTCTCCCTATGCTAATTCCCTGCCAGGTTCAACCCTCCTGAATGCGTAAGGGAAGTTCCTTGTCTGGTATCCTGCATAATGGACGTTAACAGATTAGAAGCAAGATTGTAAAACATCAGTAGCAAACTTCTGCCCTCCGGGGTCCTCCCATTGTGCTGTAAGCCTGTATTTAAGATCTCCTCCCCCCTTCAATAAATGACATTTGACATTTAAAATAATATATATATATATATTATATATATAATTGAATGAATACTGCGAATGTAATCTATGAATACCACAAATGTGATTAATATCATGAGTATAATTAATGAATATCATGAGTGTAATTTAAAAAATAAATAAATAAAGTAAAAAAAAAAGAATTGCTCAACATCCTTAGTCATCATGGAAATGCAAATCAGAACAACTCTAAGATACCCTACTATACCTGTCAGAATGGCTATGATCAAAAACATTAATGACAGTCTATGTTGGAGAGGATGCACAGCAAGGAGAACACTCCTCCACTTTTGGTGGGAGTGCAAACTTGTACAGCCACTCTGGAAATCAGTATTGTGGCACATATACGCAATGGAATACTACTTAGCAGTAAAAAAACAATGATATCAAGAAATTTGCAGTCAAATGGATGGAACTAGAAAATATCATCTTGAGTGAGGAAACCCAGACTCAGAAGGACAAACATAGTATGTACTCACTCATAAGTGGATACCAGATATGAAGGAAGGGGTGGCCAGACTGCAACCCACAGCTCCAGAGAGGCTAGCTAACAGGGAAAGACCCTAGGAGGGACACATGGATGATTCAGCAAAGGAGAAGTGGATGAGATCTACATGAGCAGACTGGGTGGGGGGTGGTGGCAAGGGCGATGAGTGGGGAATGAGAACATAGGGAAATGGGAGGGCCGAGCTGGAACAGGGACAGAGTGGGAGGGCAGGGAAGGAGATACCATGATAGATCAGGACATCATGGGAAAAGGAAGAGGCAGGGTTTTGGGGAGGCTCTCAGGAACCCACAAGGACGACACCACCTTGGACTGCTGACAGTAGTCCAGAGGGTGCCTGGACTGGTATACTCTGGTGACTGGTCTAGCGAATACCCTAAGTATCATCATAGAGCTTTTGTCCAGTGACTGATGGAGGCAGATGCAGAGATCCATGGACAGGCACCAGGCTGATCTCTGGGAATCCAATTGATGAGAGAGAGGAGGTATTCCGCAGTCGAGGGATGTGGAGATCATGATGGGAAGAAGTGCAGAGATGACAGGCTACACTATTGGAGGCCCATGAACTATAGACTAGTGGCTGTGAAGCCCCCAGGGGACTGGACTCGGACCTCTGGATATGGAAGATGGTTGTTTGGCTCAAACTGTTTGGGGTACACTCAGGCAGGGGGATCAGGATCCATCCCTAGTACATGGGCAGACTTTTGGGAATCTAGTGCCTGTGGTTTGGCACCTTGTGCAGCCTTGGTATAGTGTTAAGGGCCTTGGACCCGCCTAGGTTCAGTGTGCTGGGCTCTCCTGACTCCCCATGGGAGACCTTGATTTGAGGGATGTGGGGATGTGGGGTGGCTTGGGAGGGAGGGCTGGGAGATGGGAGGAGGGAGGAGGGAGGATCTGTGGGTGGTATGAAGAGTGAGCAGAAAATTTCTTAATAAAGAAAAAAATAAAAAAATAAATAAGCCACCAGGCCACAGCTCATGTTATTTCCCCTTGACCCAATTTCTAATAGCCTTGTTGCCCACCACATTAACTAATGCTTCACTTTTCTCCTGGAAGACTCTAGATGACTTTGAATATTTTTTTCTGCAATGCAGACAAGAAGACAGTGTTATATTACTTCTGTAGTTATCTGAGGCCCTGGCTAATAGATCTAATAGATCTTTTGCATCTATGTATGTTCTATATATGTGTATGTTCTTGAAAAGGGATTTTTCTCAGGGTCTGGCCAATATCTAAATCCTGATAGAATATACACCCTGGTGCTGTGATACTATGATATCTGGATATGCTCACCTGGTGACTGCTTTCTGCCCAATTGTTTTCTTTGTGAGTATAGTTTTTGAATTTCTGCTCTGGAGTGGGAAAAAAGGGCAAGATGACAAGGGGCATGGGAAATTGTGAGGAGAGAAGATAAATAATTGATTTCATTTAAAAATTACCTAATAAATATATAGTTGTTGGAGACAGACAGTTCTAGGTAACACCTAAGACAAACCATTCCCTTGTTCTGATTATTCAATATTTCTGAGCTTTAGTTTCTTAACTGTAACATAGAAATGATACTACTTCATACACATAAGAAAAGAGACATACAAACTATGTGATTTTTAAATCTATCTCCTGTCTTTATATATTGTTTGTACAAAGTACAAATCTGACCAAGATGTCTGGTTGGAAGTCTAGAGGACTAAGGATGTACCAAGACCAGCTCTGGAATCCTGGCTTCTGTGATGCTGAGCAAGTCACATTGCACTCTGAGTCTCGATGTTTTAAGTGTTGTTTTTTTATATTATAAGTAATGTAAAGAATTCATGAAGTGTATAGTGCAGTTTCTGAAACATTATGGGCTGTAATAGTTAGGATTATCCAGAAAGGTAATTTTTATTTATTTATTTATTTATTTATTTATTTATTTATTTATTTATTTATTTATTTATTTATTTAT
>CABHPH010142835.1:2070-38876 GCA_902168325.1 Peromyscus nudipes
AAGCAACTTAGGGAGAAAAGGTTTTTTTTTTTTTTTTTTCATCTTACAACTCTCAGGTCACAGTTCATCATTGAAAGATGTCATGACAGAACCCCAGACAGGAACCTTGAGGCAGGTTTGAGGAGCCAGGGACCTTTGGAGGAATGTTGCTTACTGGCTTGTTCCCCTTGGCTTGCTCAGTTTGCTTTCTCATGTATTTCAGGACTGCCTTTTCTGGGGGTGGCACCACCCACAGTGGACTGGGCCCTTCCACATCTGCCATCAATCAAGAACATGCCCCCCCTCCCCCCAGGCTTGTCTACAAGCCAGTCTGATGTGACATTTGAGGTTCCCTCTTCTCACATGACTAGTTTGTGCCAAGTGGACAAAAACATCAACCAATCCAAGTAGCCACTTAAAATCTATTGCAGGAATCACGTCACTGTGAGATCTTAGAAAAGTCAGGGGCATCTCCAGTCATCACCTCCTTGGGCCTCAGAACTAGGAGACTTCAGAGGCACCCTGCAAGCCCATAGTCCATATGTGTGTCAAATGATCAGATGGCTTTATGGTCAGATTCACTTTGGATAATATCATAGAAATTCATTTTAGTTTTAAATAAAATTTGTTTAAATTACGAATGAACATACTAACCAGAAGGTAGATCAAAACCTTGGTTTCAGTATTGATGCCAATCAGTGCATCATTTCCTGAGTTTTACTCCAAAGCTGGCTCCTCAGGGAGACTACCGCAGGGGTGGTAGATCTTTCGATGCTCTCAGGAGTAGGCCACGCAGTAATTTAGCGTGAATCCCTCCTGTTCCCCACCTTTCCCGTTTCTCACTTCGCCCCACATTATGCCTTCTCTCCTGGACTTTGCCCTCACCGAGTCCTCGTCTTTGCTGTCCCAGGACCCCAGTGCAGACACCGAGTGGAATGACATCTTACGCAAGAAGGGCATCCTGCCCCCGAAAGAGAGCCTGAAGGAACTGGAAAAGGAAGAAGCAGAAAAGGAGGAGCAGCAACTCCTTCAGCAGTCAGTGGGTGAGCTTGCTCACTTCTTCCTTTGCTCTGTGGCTGGCTGGCTGTGGAAACAAGCCACCAACCGCTGTAGTAGAAGGACCTTCTGGGCAACAGTGAAGAGGCAGAGCTGGAGCCCTGGCATCAACCTTGTGAGTGATGGCTAGATAGGTAACCTGCAGAGCAGAGAGTGAGCCACCCTGTGGCCCACAGTCCTTTTCTGTCACAGGAGCATGTGGCTTTGGACAATGCCATCGAGATTTGTTCAAGTTTTTAGTGTTTGCGTTCTCTTGAAGTTGTGTTTTATTAATCTTTATGGCTTGGTTAAGAATATTGACATAGAATAGCTTACCTAATTTGAGGAAGCAGAAGATGTCTGAGATGATGCGTGGTGTCTGACAGAGGGGATTTCTCAAAGGTCTCCCCACCTGCATCAGATACCCCCAGCGTTGGTCCAAAGGTGTCTGATCCCTGCTGAATCAGAATGTGTGTGTGAGGCCAAGGCATCCGAATGGCAGACAGGTTCCTTCGGGGGTTTCAGATACTTCCCAGCTGAGAGATGTTGACTAACAGAGCTGGTACTTTTGCCCTGTTCATATGTGAACGCTTGTTTAGAGGAAGATGTCGTAAGATGAATCTTGTTTATTGAATGATTTTTGTGTGTTGAGTGTTGTTCTGGGAAGTGGAGATTTAGTGGAACACAGGCTGGACAAAAGTCATGTCTTTATATTTCAGTAGCAACAGAAGAGAGAGGAATAAGGCTGGGGAGGGTTAGGAAGGTTGGACAGTGGGATAGGTGGTGTTTTCAGTTGGGCAGAGGGGACCTCACTGAGACGACATTTGAGTAGACCTGAAGGAGGCGAGGTGAGGTAAGCTACTTCAGCAAGTAGAAAGCTGGCATGGGGTCCTAGAGAATCCATGAAGAGGTCTTCATGACAGGGAAAGCAGTAGAAAGTTTACAAAAGCCTCCCAGAGCCCGCCCACTTGGACCCTGAATCACCCAGTAACGAGCTCAGCTTTTTTTTTTTTAATGCCAAGATGGGAAGTTACTGGAGGTTGAAACAGAATGGCATGCCCTGTATTTTAACAGCACCATCTTACTGAACATAGACATTGCCTAGAAGTGCAAAGTCAAGGAACAGGGAGAGCAGTCTAATGTAGTCATTCAGGCAAGAGACACCATTGGCTTGGACCAGTGTGGCGGTGGAGGAGAGGGCAAATGGTTAGAGCTGGGCATAGTGTGAAGGAGGGCCAGCAGAATTTGCTGATGGCTCCCAGTGTTGTGTGAGAGAGAAAAGGCAAGGAAGCCCGCCAGGCTTGAGTAGTCTGAGGGGTAGAGGTCTGCTCCCGGCATGAGTAAAGAAGGCTGAAAGAGCCCGGCAGTGGTGCTTGGGTCTGAGATAAGCTGGGAGACAACCCCACTTCTAGAGCCAGCCTCACAGCGAGCTCACATAGCACAGGACAGTTTGCCAATGTCATGTACAGTGTAGGTGACATGAGCAGTGTTAGGACATGTGGCCCATGAGTGTGTCCCTGGAGACGAGAGCAGGCAGCGTCAGGCAAAGGTGACTCCTGTTTCATGAATCTGGGAAACTTGTCATTTGTATTCACATGGAGTAATGCAACAGTAAGAAGGGAGGTGGTGGGACCGTCTTTTTAAACAGTACCTTAGTTTTTGTCTCAGCGGGCTGGGCCTTCAGGAGTGGTGTGCACATATGTAGGAGAACGGTGAAAACATGAAGATGTGTGTGTGTGTTCATCTTTTCATTTTTCTGCTCCTGTCAATGAAATGAAATTCAGTGAGAACATACGAAGACATGACTTTGGAGGAGCTGGAGGAAAATGAGGATGAGTTCAACGAGGAGGATGAACGTGCCATCGAGATGTACCGGTCAGTGCCATCCGCAGGGACTGTGTGGGGTTTGGGGGTGGGTGCTGAGATGTGTGTTCTTTGAATATCAGGAATGAACGTCCCATTGAGATGTACCAGTTAGTGCCATCCGCAGGGACGGTGTGGAATTTGGCGGGTGCTGAGATGTGTGTTCTTTATCATGAGGCCAATCACTCAGCCCGATCACAGGGATTGTCTTCTGAAAGTTGCGCGTGCGTGCGTGCGTGCTTGTGTGCAAGTGTCCATCTGTGTACTTAAGTGCGGTCTCCCTGTTGTGCAGGCAGCAAAGGCTGGCTGAGTGGAAAGCGACTCAGCTGAAGAACAAGTTTGGAGAAGTTTTAGAGATCTCAGGAAAGGATTATGTTCAGGAAGTCACCAGAGCCGGCGAGGGCTTGTGGGTGATCTTACACCTGTACAAGCAAGGGTGAGCTGATCTCCACACGGTCTGTAAAGCGTTGGGTTGAATTTCTGTTCAGTCCGTATGGGCCTTAACCTATATAGGAGGTTTGGTTTTTATGTTTTGTTTGTGTGTTTTACCTGCACTTGGGTTCTTGGTCTTTGTGGCTAGTTGGCCCAAACCTTAGTGCTCAGTTTTTAATCTCAAGACTTTTAAATTAATATTTGTGAGTAATGTGTGTCTATTAAAAACATAGAGCAAGGACTTAAATTTCTTTTGTTTAAAAAAAAATTCTGCCAAGTACAGTAGTACACATTAGCACTCCCAGCATGAGAGGCCGAGGCCAGAGGACTGTGACAGAGTTCAAGTCTAGCCTGGGCTACATAGCAAAATCGAGGACAGCGTGGGTTTCATGGCAAGACCCAAATCTTAAAAAAATGTGAGTTCATTCTGCTGTCGCAAACACCCTGTGAAGCCCTTCTGAGGTTTCTATGTTGACTCTGCCCTGTCTGCTCATCGATCACAGCCGCTCTGTTTTCTCTTCTCGTGTTCCAGGATTCCCCTCTGTTCCTTGATAAACCAGCACCTGAGTGGCCTGGCCAGGAAGTTTCCCGATGTGAAATTTATCAAAGCCATTTCAACGACCTGCATCCCCAATTACCCCGATAGGAATCTGCCCACGGTGTTCGTCTACCTGGAAGGTGACATCAAGGCCCAGTTCATTGGCCCTCTGGTGTTCGGTGGCATGAACCTGACGAGAGATGGTGAGGGGCTCTTGACGGCTTGAGAGTCTTGTGAGAGGTGGGCAGGGAGTGCCAGCTTCCTAGAGAGGTGTCATGGTTTGTCCAGTAGTTTACCTCCGCCTCTGTATGGCTGAGCACATGGAATTTCTCACTCCTGCAGAGTCACCAGGAGCAGTGAGCTGGGCTCTCTTGTTCTCAGTGAGAGGAGGCACCCTGGACTCACCTTTCCTTCAGGTTAACATCAAGTATATTTCGCTTATCCGGTTGAATGTTACGTTTTCAGGTGGAGCTTAAGATCACAGTTTTTGCTTTTAGTTTAGCTTACCTGATAATGACACTTGCTTATATGTGTGTTTGTGTTTTTCTGTAGTCTTAGTTGACTCCCAGTAGTTTTTAATTTTTAATTTCATTTAATTCTATCTCTTAACGTATTCCTTTATACCTGCTACCCATAGGGGTGTTAAAATATATATGACACGTGACTCAGAATCAGAGGCTAGAGGCATCTCTGTCAAGTGAAATTCTTTATCTCTTCGTTGAAATATAATTTATCCAACTGCTTTACTTCTCTTCAAAAATATACTTTTTAAACATGGTTTTATGTACTTTCACACTCAGTTATTCAGCCTAGAAAGTACAGACATGGGCACATACACAAGACATGTCAGTTATATTCCAGTGTTCAGAGGCATACAGCGTTACAGATTAATACATACCTGATTTTGTGTTCTTGTGGTTGTACTGTGAGATGAGGTTATGCCTTAGTCCATTTTCTCTTCTGAAAGCAAAAAACACCTGAAGGAAGTTTACTTTGGCTTCTGATTCTGAAGGCTGGGATGTCAGAGGTGCAGCGCAGACTTCTGTTGGCTTCTGGGGAAGGCCTTGTGTTGTGTCCTGGTGGAGAAGGGGGAGGCACATGAGGAAGGAGGATGTGTGGGAGCGACTGAGAGGGAGTGGCAAGCTTGCTCTGTAGTCACATCCTGTTCTTTTCCTTTTTTTTTTTGTTTGTTTGTTTTGTTTTTTTGAGACTGTTTCTCTAGGCCTGGCTGCCTGGCTGTACTGGAACTCTCTGTAGACCAGGCTAGCCTTGAATTCACAGAGATCTGCCTGCCTCTGCCTCCCGACTTCTGGGATTAACGGCCACCTGCAACCCACTTTCTTGAGAATCAGTGTAGTCTTGTGACATTAGTCCCTCTTAAATGCCCCAGCGCCAGACTACTGTAGGGACCACTGAAGTCAACATCAGTGCTGGTGACTCAAGGCGCACCATGTGTAACTAGCAGTTCTGCTGAGGCACCCCATGTCTAACTATCAGTTCCAGTGAGGCACACCACGTCTAACTAGCAGTTCTGGTGAGGTATGCCATGTCTAACTAGCAGATCCAGTTAGGCACACCATGTGTAACTAGCAGTTCTGGTGAGGCATGTCATGTGTAACTAGCAGTTCCAGTGAGGCACACCATGTCTAACTAGTAGTTCCAGTGAGGCATGTCATGTCTAACTAGCAGCTCTAGTGAGGCACACTAGTTCTAACTACCAGTGTACAGCTAGTGCTACTGTCTTTATTTCCAGAAAAGTTCTTACTTGAGGGTTAGTGCATCTGTATATATAATGACTGTAAGTGAGTAATGTTAAATGCGTGTGTGTGTGTGTGTGTGTGTGTGTGTGTGTGTGTGTGTGTGTGTATGTATATATAAGTAAATACAGTCTTGAGTCAAGAATCAGAAGCCTTATTTTTTTCCATTAAAGAGCCTGTTTTCACAGCATTCAACCATAATACCT
This sequence comes from Peromyscus nudipes, assembly GCA_902168325.1. NCBI lineage: Eukaryota > Metazoa > Chordata > Mammalia > Rodentia > Cricetidae > Peromyscus > Peromyscus nudipes. The sequence continues at coordinate 7,881 of CABHPH010142835.1, forward strand.
GGAGCTAAAACACTGCCCCCGGCATTACTGAGGTGTGGCTCATTTTAAAAAAAAAGCTAAGTGTTAAGGTTATTAAGGGGTACCACACGTTCACTGCAAGATCGCAGTCAGTTGAGCTCAGTTATCACCTCGCTCCCTTACCCCCTCTCATTGGTGACAGTAGTACGTCTACTTTCTAAGCATGTTTCAGGTATGTAGTTCCTTATTAGCTGTGGTCACCAGGCTGCCCCCTTAGGCCCTCAGAGCTTTTCATCTTACAATGGAAGGTTTTTTACCATCTGACCATCTGGTTTTATCTCTGGCCCCTGGCAACCACCCCTCAAACCCTGTTTCATGGAGGACTTGAAATAATAAAGTTTGATAAACTAGAGCTGGCTGTCAGTTGTAGGGACTGTTCAGTTAAGAAAGAGGTGCTACCTGGGGTCTTCGCCATCACCTGATTTTGCTCCCCAGGTCTCCCACTGGGTGGCGTTTCACTGATCGTAAGAGTGGAGTTTAAAATACAGGAACTTGTTCTTGGGCATCTATTTTGATTTACATGAATGTTTTGAGTTGAGTATGGATAGGATATCAGACCCCGTGAAGCTGGAAATTTTCCTTTTATTAATTAAAATGAGATCTCACTGTTAGGTTCAGCCGCACTGTAGGGGTGTTTCCTCTGAATGCTCCATGAGGAAGCTGAGAGGCGGTAGCATTGGCTGACACACTGTTCTTTGTATCTTCCGGTCATTTGCACACAGGTTCTAGTTTATACAGTATGTCATTTGCTCATCACTTGAAAAGGCACTTCAAGTTTTCCTTCCTAAGAGTTTAATTTTCCCCTCCTTTCTCTTCTTTCAAACGGCACTAAAATGGTCACCAAATTTTGATGCTTTTTTTTTTAACCCTCTCAGGAAAAATTTAAATTGTCTTATGGGCTTTGGGTGGGGACCCGGTTGAGGGGACCTGGTGCCTTACGCTATTTGCTTTTTCTTTGTCTCGCAGAGTTGGAGTGGAAACTGTCGGAGTCAGGAGCCATCAAGACAGACCTGGAGGAGAACCCCAAGAAGCCGGTCGAGGATGTCTTGCTGTCCTCGGTGCGAGGCTCTGTCCCCATGAGGAGGGACAGCGATTCCGAGGACGACTAAGATAACAGCCACTGTACCTTTTTGAACTTTCTTGATAGGACGTATTGTCTGGATTTTTAATAAGGAGGAAAAAGCAAAAAAATTATCATATTTTGGTTTTTAACCTTTTTATAATTATTTAAATTTTATACATTCAGAAATAATCATCGCTGGAAATTTTATTAAATTCCTTGGAACTCTTTTTAAATTAATAATGTTTCTTTAAGAGAAATTTAAACAAGCTTTATGCCAAATATCTGTTTTCCTACATGTATTTCAGCAAACCATGAAACTGTTTAGTATTTTTTGACATGCAATTGTATAGAAAAGAATATGGAGTTGTTTTTTGTTTGTTTGTTAATAATGTGAATAAATTAACTGTTTAAAAATAATTGCAAAAAATGAGAAGCTTTATAGCTAGACCGTTTTATTTTCATTTCATAAAGCTAGCAAAAGAACTATCAGCTAAAAATATATCAGCTAAAATATATATAGGAATAATCTCTAAGTGGGGGAAAAATCTTAATGTGTGTCCTGTTTGAAGAAATGGCTGAAAATATTTTTGAGACAAATACTGTTTTTTATCAAATTAGCTGACAGATGTCAACTTAGTGCTGTGTCTGTTTTCAGTGAAGTCTTTCTTCTAATTAAGCTAATGTATATCTCACGCTGTTAAGATGCCAGCTATTCTTTGTGATGGTGGCGCACACCTTTAATCCCAGTACTGAGGGGTTGGGGCAGGCAGGTCTTGTTCAAGGCCAGCCTGGTTTACAAAGTTCCAAGCTAGCCAAGGCTACACCACCAAGACCCTGTCATAAAAGCAAAACCAAGATACCTAAAAAGATAGAAGCTTTTTTTTGACTATCAGGTCCTGGTTAGATTTGCTTTCTGGAAATGAGGTTTACAATCTCAGAGATAAGAGGCTAAGAACAGAGTTTGTTCAGATTATATTGTACATTTTATTTTTTGTGGGTATTTCAAAGACTGAGAGTGAGCAGGGACCCACTTTGTATGTGAGAATGTCTTGTTTTCTGTTAGGTGAGAGCCCATGCTGCTGAATTAAAGCACACCTTTTGAGGTGTTTAGCATCAGAGGTGCTCATGAAGTTTTAATGGTTGGAGCAATCTCAGGAATGTTTTCACTTGTAAAGACAGGCGTGGCTTGTCCGAGTGCTACTGCTTTTAGAATCTCTATAGTGGCTGAACACTGGAAAGTTAGCAATGTTAACCTGTGGGTCACGACTCCTTTGGGGTAGTGGTGGTCTCATATCAGGTATCCTGCATATCAGATACTTACATTATGATTCATAACAGCAAAATTACAATTATGAAGTAGCAATGAAATAATTTTATGGTTGGGGTCTTCACAGCATGAGGAACTGCAGTAAAGGGCCACAGTGTTAGGAAGGTTGAGAACCACTGCCTTAGAGACTGAATTTTTTACACTACATCTGGGCTGTACCCAGATGCAGGCAGTGTGCGCAGTGGTGGGGAGCTGTAGGCTTGGTGCTTCTGAGGAGCCCAAGCAGGACCTGATGCTAACAGTCACTGTATCACGTTGATCTAAATGAGAACACTGCCTCCTCCGTGCCAGATAACGACCGTGTTGACTGATGGATACAGTGATGGAGAGGATTGGTACACAGCAACAGCTCTGGTGCATGTGGCCTTGGCCAGTGAGCTTCACCTACTAACACGGTGCTGGCACTCAAGCAGCTGTTCAGCATCTGTCTGCACTTGCTGCAGACACTGGCATCATCATCATCATCATCATCATCCAAAACTGGGATTGTGATTGGAGCCTGAGCTGCCAGTGTCTGTAGTTCAGCTAATTCCAGGGGATGTGCCCATGGCATTTGCCACGCCCCTCTGCTGCCTTTGTTTTGTTTAGATTCGACAGAGGGAGACTTGGTTCGTTTTCATTTTAAAAAAAAATTAATTTATTTTTTTTTTTTTTTTTTTTTTTTTTTTGGTGTTTTTCGAGACAGGATTTCTCTGTAGTTTTGGTGCCTGTCCTGGATCTCACTCTGTAGCCCAGGCGGGCCTCGAACTCATAGAGATCCGCCTGGCTCTGGCTCCCTAGTGCTGGGATTAAAGGCGTGCGCTATCACTGCCCGGCTAACTTACCCTTTTTACTTAAGTGTATGTGTGCCTGCCTGCGTGAGTGTATGTGCATCACATGGGTGCAGGTGCAAGCCCACAGAGGTCATTGGATCCTCTGGAACTGGAGTTAACAGGCAGTTAGGAGCTGCCATGTGGGTGCTGAGGACCAAACCCATGTCCTCTGCAAGAGCTGAAAGCCCTCTTGACCACTGAGCCATCTCCTTAGCCCAGAAACTTGCTTCTTAAACATAGGGTTCTTCTAATTGCACAGCAAGAGATGCAGGTGAGTCTGGAGGATCTTGCCATTTCAGAAAGTATGGCAACACTAGACAACAGGGAAAGAACACCCAGACTACAGTGGTGGGCGTATATTGCTGGACAGGTCTCTGGAGCAACGCAGTAAAGCTGACGTCATAAATGTGAACCATGCTGATAAATGACTGAGTACAGAGGGGAAGAAGGGAGCGAGCCCCGCAAAGAACCCCCAAGTAGCTTAATGTAGTTTTCTAACCCCTAAGGCACTCCATTCTTAATGGGTGGTTTCCAAAGTGCAGTGGAGGTGGGGGGTTGCAGGGCAAAGGTCAAAATCCATGCCAAGCCAGGTTGACAATGGGGCCTGCTTCATTTGATGAAAAGGGCATCTTAGCTCTGTGGTCCTTCCGAAAATCTATAACTGCCAATATTGAGAAATGATATCAGTCAAGAAACTGGATATGAGATGTAGGGCTCTCTGTTAGCTTCCTAGTTAAGGAAAAAGCTATACTACAAGTTTATTTTTTAAAGATGGTGGCTCATGAGTCATCACAAATGGAAACTCAGATGGGAAGGCTTGACTGTCCTGTGTCTGTAAGAATATGTTGTAGTTGGAGGGCTACCCAAGTCTTAGTTTTGATCTGCCCAAAGGTAGGGCCTGAGCCAGCACTTGGGTGCAGTGATTGGGAGGCGTCCCCAGGCTGCACAAGAGAAGGCTGAAAAAGGAAGTCAGGGTGGGGGTGGGGAAGACTGAGGACCAGGCTGGAGGGTAAGAAAGGCAATCACTGGATAGTGCAGACACCCTCCAGTGTTGTCCACCCACAGATTGGAGCCCGGATTTGGGGTCCCCCATTCCTGGCTCCCACAAGTGAGGGCTGCTCTCTGGGGATGTTAACTGCATCTCTTGATTGTGCTTGCTCCAGAGCAGAGCAAGTGTCTGCGCCTTGGGAGAAGACAGCAGATGCTGCAGGTCATCATGGTTCTGAGCTTGTGTGCTCCTGATTGTGCTTTAATCATTCAGAAGAGATTGCTTGGCTAGCCAGGCATGAGTTTTTGTTGTTTATCCTTCTGGTGCATACATTTGAAGGAAAGCAAGTGAAAGGAATTGGGTACAGCATTCTTAAAGTGTACTTTGATTGAGTAGCTCTGTCTTAGGGTTTTTATTGCTGTGAAGAGACACCATGACCACAGCAACTCTTTAAAAAGAAAACTTTTTTTTTTTTTTTTTGGTTTTTCGAGACAGGGTTTCTCTGCGTAGCTTTGCGCCTTTCCTGGAACTCACTTGGTAGCCCAGGCTGGCCTCAAACTCACAGAGATCCGCCTGGCTCTGCCTCCCGAGTGCTGAGATTAAAGGCGTGCGCCACCACAAACATTTAATTGGGGTGGCTTCGTTACAGTTTCAGAGGTTCAGTTCATTATCATCATGGTGGGGAGCATGGTGGCATGCAGGTAGACAGGATACTGGAGAGGTAGCTGAGAGTCCTACATCTTTCAGGCAAGAGGAAGTAAACACTGGGCAGTATCCTGAGCATAGGAAACCTTAAAGTCCTCCGCTACAGTGACACACTTCCTCCAGCAAGGCCACACCCTCTCCAGGGCCACACCTCCTAATAGTGCTACTACCTATGAGATTATGGGGACCAATTACATTCAAACCACCACATTCCACTCCCTGGCCCCCATTAGCTTGTAACAATATCATAATGCAAAATTCATTTATTCCAACTTCAAATGTTCTCCTAGTCTATCACAGTCTCAACAATGTTTAAAAGTCCAAAGTTCAAAGTCTCTTCTGAGATTCATGCAATCTCTTAACTGTAATCACCTGTAAAAATCAAAATAAAAAGGCAGATCACATACTTCCAACATATAATGGCCCAGGATATACTTTACCATTCCAAAATGCAGAGAAGAGAGAATAGTGAGGAAATTCTGGACCAAAACAAGACTGAAAACCAGCTGGGCAAACTCCAAACTCTGCATCTCCATGTCTGATGTCAAAATGCTCTTCAGATCTCCAACTCCTTTCAGCTTTGTTGACTGTAACACACTTCTTTCTCTTGGGCTGGTTCCACTCCCTGTTAGCAGCTCTCCTCGGCAGGTATCTCACAGCTCTGGCATCTCTAACATCTTGGGTTCTCCAAGGCAATCCAGGCTTCAACTTCATAGCTTCATACAATGGCCTCTCTATCAGGCTAGGCTTGGAGGCAAATTCCATAACCCATTTCTTTTATCCTTAACTCTAAAGCCAGAACCATGTGGCTGAAGCTCCCAAGTTCTGCTTTCTGGGCCTGGAACACAGCCCCCTAGTTCAGTTACATCTTCACCAGAGTTCTGTTTTCCATGGTTTCCTTTACTGCCTAAGCTTGGCTGTCCTGAAACTGGATCTCTAGACCAGGTTAGCCTCAAACTCAGAGATCTGCCAGCCAGTGGTTAATCCCAGTGCTGGTATTAAAGGTGTGCCCCACCACACCCATAACCCCAATCTATGTTTTTCTTTAGTTTCTTTCCACAAGTTGGAAATCTAGCTGGATGGGATCTTGCCCAGAGGTCACTGCTCCCTTTATTTCCATTTTTTAAATTCATTTATCTCCTTGAACACAGGACTTAGCTCCATTCCACTTCCTGGTGCTCTTTTTCTCCCCAGAATTTACATTTTGTAATTTACCCTGCTCAGCTTGCTCCTTTTCATTATAAATCCTCATTAGAGTGACCGCTAATATCCACACAACAGAGTCTACACTAGGCTGTTATGAGATTTCTTCTGCCCATGGAATTAATCCAAAACTCTTCACTTTAGCCTCAAGCAGACTCTTCAGACAAGAGCAAAAAGCAGCCAGTTTCTTTATCAAAATATTACAAGACCAGTCTCTAGGCCACATACTAACATTTTCTCTGGAACTTCTTGAGTGAGCGAGCCCCCAATGGTTCAAATAACTCTTAGCACCACTGTCTTTCAGGCTCCCACTAGTAAGGCCTATTAAGCAGCAATTAAAACATTCCACTGCTTTCATAACCCAAAGTACCAAAGTCAAAGTTCCTCCAAACAAAACCGTGGTGAGGCCGATCACAGCCCCCAGTCCCTGACACCAGCTTCTGAACCAATCCTGCTAATTAGGATGCTGGTGCTTCCCAGATCCCACCAGCAGGTGGCACACGTCGACAATTTAATCACAATGGCTATGTCCAGGAAACCTTTTAAGAGGTACCCTGACTTCACAGATGTTAAAAATGAGGAGCGAATGTGCTTTCAATGAGTGATGATGTAGATTGAGCCCGGAGTGGTAAAGATGTATCAGGTTATTTGAGTTTAACTTGACCACTCCAGCTTTTAAACTTCAACTCTCCATGTCTGTTTATTAAGTTTCTTTCTTAAACTTTAACATGCTGAGAATACCAGCGTCCTAGTAAGAGTGATGCTGTTACAACCCCTTGAGTACTTGTTAAAGTGAGTGCAATCTCCTAAAGAAAGAGTAAAACTTTAGGTAAGTAACTTCCTGAGACGGCTTCTTACAGTTATAAAGATCTATCACCGTAACAACGAGGATGCATCAAAGAGAGGTAGAAGCCAATGATCAGATCTCTTGATAGCTAAAGCTGGAATGATTTGAGCCACGGAGCAGATATTCTATTATCACCTGAGGCATAGAGTAATTACACAGTATCTATTATGTGAATATACGTGTGCAGGAAAAAGTTGACTAGCAGAAATGAATGTTTGCCTCAGCACAACTTTTTCCTCCTGGTGGAGTTTGAGACATCTACAGCATGTTAATCTCACCCATAGCATGCGCCTGTACTGAATATCCTATTGAGAGCACCTTATCAGGGTCAGTAGACCCGGCACCTCCAGGCCCTCTTCTTTACTGACTCTGTCCCAGTGCTCTTGGGAACCCGATGTGAGAAATGAATGGTTTGGCTCCCAAACTGCCCCAAATCCCTGCAGCAAGTTTTTTGGAGACACTCTAGGTTTCAAGGGCAGCCATGCTACATGTTTTCAGTCCAGCTCTAGGTGGGTGACAGTTTCAACACAAGTTTGTGCCACTTCGGACTATGTCGCATCTTTCCAAAGCAGGTTCCCTGGCTGTTTTCCCTTTGATAAGTAATGTAAACCGGAATTCCCAAAAAGAAGCTATGTCCGCAAAGACTGGCTGATTGAAATAGGAGTGATGTGGAGAGATTGGAATGTTACAGGTCCAGAGGCTGTTAGCATTCTCTTGGGCTAACTTTGGCCCCCTGAATAGCCAGCCATTCCTTGCCCACCTCTGCGTCAGAACTAACATCCTGTGACTAATAGATAGAAATTCTTGGAATCTATTACCTTAGCAGACTGTTAGCTTCCACCAACCCAAAAGCTGAAAATGTGATCAAATAGTATCTGAGGCCTATAGAAAAGCTTTCTCCATCTACCTACCTCTCTGATGTACCCACCAATGTATTTTAAACTGACCTTGATTTATGACCCCCTTCGTTCTGTAAAATCTATGAAAAACTTCACGAAACTGATTCCACACTGGAGCGTGGAATTTGGGGGTAGCCTAAATCTGTGTTCCCAGGGCCTGATTACCCAAGGTGGCTCCAGAATAAACTATCTCTTATTCGCTTTAAGGTACGAGCTGTGTTCTCTGTGTCAGTAGCAGGTACAGCTGTGAGCTGGATGGGACAGGAAGTGAGACGACAGTAGCCTCCAGCTCCGATCTGAAGGCATTGTGTGGGTGTCTGTCACTCACTCCCCTGGCGTCAATAAGAAGCAGAGCACATACATTAATTTTCTTCCAGTTTTCATCTATCTATCTATCTATCTATCTATCTATCTATCTATCTATCTATCTATCTATCTATCATCTATATATTTTTTTCAAATAGCTAAGCATGTTTGGTCATAAACTTATTAAGTTGCTTGGCTCTTATGATATTTAATAAAAGGAACTGTTGTCAGCACTTACCCCCCCTCCCCCCAGTGTGTGATGTCGAACTCAGGGCCCTGTGCACACTAGGACAGCGCCCTTCGGCTGAGCTCTATCCCAGCCCAAGAAACGGTCGGTATTTCTTTCAGTTTAATTGCACAGTGAAACAAAACAAAATAAAATGAAACAAAACAAAACAGTGAACTGTGAGCTGACCTGATGGAAATGTAGGACCTTCTGAAACAGGACGTTGGCTCTCTGGTTTATAAGTGGGTCTGAAGCTCTGCTGGTTGGGTCCAGATCCTTCCCTGAGAATTGATTGGGCGGCCAAATGAGGATCTTGTTGAATATGCCAGGCTGAGACCTGAGGGAACTCGAAAGGCACCAACCTTCCTGAAATACATGGCTCCTTTGCTATCTTTGTCTCACGCGTGGAGCTTGTGAGCCTCTCATAGTGCCATTAGAGAGCACATGACTTCCCTGGGCCTCGGTTTCCTGTCTGGGCAGAGGAGCCAGCCTGTGTCCTCGTTGTGGGAATTAAGTGAAGATGCAGGTTTCGTGGGTGCCTTTGGTCTTGCTGTTATCATCATCATCATCTTCATCATCATCCTATTTTATTTCATTTCCAGACGTTAGCACAGGAAAGATTTGCAATGTGGGCTTAGCTTCCTGGTCTACTGCTTTTGATGCTCAGTTGGGCCTCATACGATCTGGAAACTTGTAAGTACATCAGTAACACTTAAGGGGATAAATTCTTTTTTTTTTTTTTTTGGTTTTTCGAGACAGGGTTTCTCTGTGTAGCTTTGCGCCTTTCCTGGAGCTCACTCTGTAGCCCAGGCTGGCCTCGAACTCACAGAGATCCGCCTGGCTCTGCCTCCCGAGTGCTGGGATTAAAGGCGTGCGCCACCAACGCCCGGCCCAAGGGGATAAATTCTTAATGGTATCTTTTAACTTTCTCATTTAGGAAACTTCATGCCATTTTCCTTATGTCTTATGTGGCTGCCATTGCACACAGTATCTCTTGTATAACATATTTATTCCTGTGTTCTTCCATATTTTTCTTAGTGTGTTAGGAAGTGCTCATCTCTCTAGGCCTTTTTTGATTTCTGTTGTCCGAGCTAGAAGAAGCCTTTCCATGGAAAGCATGAAGCCTTTCAGTTGTCACACCTGACTTCATCACTTCCAGGACAATTCTTCAAGCCATGAAATTGATATTTTATCATTTTCCCTCACTGACTTTTCATACCCACTATGGCATCACCGTCTTGAGTTTTACCCAGCTATTCACCAGTGTGAGGAGGCTCAGCCTCTGAAGGTTGGGATGGTATCGATAGGAGTGAGGAGGTTGGAGCACCGTTGGGCCATCTGGGCCTTCCATTTATCTCTGGAGAATTTTAAGGTGTGGATTCTCTTAACCATCTCTCCAGCCTCAAGATGTGGGTCCTCAGTAGAGGCACGTGGTTTCCACACTCAGCAGGATGAAGGCCACTGCGGTCCAAGGCACATTCTCCATTTCTCATTGCATTAGAATGGGCTTCAGAGAGGAAACGGGCAGAACACGAAGCAGAAAGGGACATTTTGTGATGCAGGGGAGTGACCCTCAAAGCTTCTCATTCCATTTTTCTTAGCCTCCCCCAAGCCTTCTCCCAAGCTCTATTCTGCCTCTGTTCCTGCTGGTGACTAGTCCTGGAAGCATGAACTTCTAGTGTTGGTGGATGTATGTTTACATTGTAATCGGTGCCAGTGGGTTGGGAGAGAATACCTTTGAAATGAGTTCTAAGTCATGTGGGGATGTCCTTTCCATGGTGTGGAAGCTATACAGCTGTGCTGGCTAGTTTTATGTCAACTTGACACAAGCTAGAGTCATTGTAGAGGAGAGAATCTCAATTGAGAAAACACCTCCATAAAATCTGGCTGTAGGGCATTTTCTTAATCAGTGATTGATATGGGAGGGCCCAGCCCATGGTGGGTAATCACATCCCTGAGCTGGCGGTCCTGAGTTCTATAAGAAAGCAGGCTGAGCAAACTATGAGGAGCAAGCCTGTAAGCAGCAACGGTCCATGGCCTCTGCATCAGCTCCTGCCTCCAGGTTCCTGCCCTGTGTGAGTTCCTGTCCTGACTTCCTTCAGTGATGAACAACAATATGTAAGTGTAAGTCAAATAAACCTTTTCGTCAACTTGTTTTTTGGTTATGGTGTTTCATCACAGCAATAGAAACCCTAAGACAATATTGGTTTTTCGAGACAAGGTTTCTCTGTGTAGTTTTGGTGCCTGTCCAGGATCTCACTCTGTAGATCAGGCTGGCCTTGAACTCACAGAGATCCACCTGGCTCTGCCTCCTGGGTGCTGGGATTAAAGGCGTGTGCCACTGCTGCCCGGCTAAGACAATGTTTTATTTCAAATAGATGCAGTTCTCCTAGGACTTGCCCTGTCTATGCTTTTATGACCTGCTGCTAACCTAACCCTAGACCCCCAGGAACATGATAGAAAAAAGAGAAAGAGAAAAGAGAGAGGAGAGAGAGAGAGGGAGGGAGAGAGAGAGAGAGAGAGAGAGGAGGGGAGGGGAAGGGTAGGAGAGGAGAGGAAAGAAAGTGAAAGGAGGGAGCATGAGAGACTGAATGCATACAGGCCTGGAGGTGTGTAAAGAGGTCATTTCTGTTTCGACTTTCTTTCATTTGGAAAGGATCAGCCAGATGGAAGGTGTCATTGATTTCTGATTGATACCTAGAGAGGAAGAGATTTTTTTACTTGATCTAATGGCACCCCTGTCAGGGTTGGACCTACTCTAGGAAAAAACTCGAGGCAGCAGAAGAGCATTAGGAAAAAGGGGTTGTACTGAAGGTTACCAGCTTTATCCTTGGTCGATCAGAATGTGCCAACGGGTGTGCCGGTGCTTAAGGAAGCAGAGAAATTCAGCTCCTAAGAGCTCCTGGAGGTCCTTGATGGCCACCCTCACAGTGTCCTCTTTTGGAGACAGCAGGCCTGCTGAGTAAGCACACAAGAATATGGAGCATGCGGGCGGGGAGGGGGAGCTCAAATGTGTACCCAAATACAATGACTGCCAAGGGGCCTCACAGCTGAAGGCTGTATCATTGGCTGCATGATGTAAATTAGTGCCCGCTTGCCCTGGGCCTGCAAGAAATCAGGTCAGAATCAGGAGTCTTCCTGAGGCTGGTCTGAAAGATGCATAATGAGGTTGGCCTTTCCTAGGGAGACAGTAGTCAGGCACGTGGGAGATTTATGTTAAGGTATGCAAAATAGGTGGATTTCCCCAGTGCCTCAGATCTCGCCCCACTAAGTCAAGTCCAAGAACAAAGGGTGCTGAGTAGATCCCTGAGGCCATGAATAGCTTTGGGCAGAAAGGTTTGAGCAAATGAACTGTCCAGGGGTTTAAGGCCTGTACTCTGGAGCTCTGTGCCCTCAATTTAAAGGCTCTCTCCTGCCTGGCTCAGACACTGGCTTCCACCTCCGTGACATGCTTTGGTGGAGTTCTGTTTTACTCTACTGTAAAAATCCAGACATCTTTGTGTGGATTCCATGTGGCTGTGAGAAAAAGATGTGTTAGCATTATACTGCAAACTAATGTTGCATCTTGCTTAGAACAGGGTCTCTAATTCAGGAAAGTACTAGTAAAGTCACATCAAGCCTGGAGACTGGTTTAACACCGATGCCCAACAACCCATGAACTCTATGAATGGCACGGCTGCCATCATCTCTATAAATTTCATGGACCAAGATGCTGTGGGTGTGGCTTGTCCACGCTCTACAGTGTAGGCACCTCAGTAAGGGAAAGACACAAGAGGGTGTTGGGGACTCAAGGGCCAGGCAGGAATCATCCTTCCAATGTTTGAGCCCGGTTGAGGTGGTTAGAAGGCTGGACACACGATGGGGATTCTTGGACAGATTTGCTTATCATGGACTACAAAAGGGAGTGTCCCAAGTGGAAGTTGTGTGGCTCTGTGGCATTCTAGGGCTTAAAGCTCTCAAGATAGTCAAGGTCCAAGGGGGTAGAGCAAACCCACTTCTCCACTGCACTTGGATTGGTAGAGCGCTCAGCTGCCCCTTCAGCCCCATGCCACTGTGCAAGGGGCAGATCTACTTCCTGGGGCTTGTCCTGAGGAGGAAATAGCCCAGGCTGCCTTCCTGTCTCAGCTGGGCAGCCTGACTAAAGGCTTCTAAACACCAGGGCATGCTCTCCATTCTAGCCCAGCTGCCGAGTCCCGTTTCCTGCGCGCTCAGTGCTGAGCTACCGTTGTTACCCGAATGAGGTTGCCTGTGCTCCATTGTCTTAATTACAGGCTGTTATTTCAAGAATCCACAACAAGATTAAGGGCACTGTCATCTTAAAAGCCAAACCGTGGCCTGAAAACTCATCAGTGAACGAGAGGACAAATGTTCCCGTTGTGCTGGTTAAAAATAGGAGCCGTGGAAAAACTGACAGATCGAGATGGATGCCATTAAGATGTAATTACATTTACTGTAAATGGGAGCCCAGGGAAGGCTCTATTCTAGGCAGGAAAACCCGTGACACAGGAAACCCAGCAAGGCCACTTGCTGACGGCTCTGTGCTTTCTGAATCAGCATTACCTATGGGGTGTGCAGTGTTGCCCTGGTGTCTCGTGCCCTGGGCATGACAGGAGGTCCTCGTAAAGACCATGCTCCCCTAAAGGGAATTAGGAACCATGGAGTGCACCCTGAGTCCCAGAATGCAACTTCTCTGTGGTTCCTCGTTCCCGTATATGTTCCTCAGCTGTCAGGCATCAAAACTGAGTTGGACAAGGTAGGGCTTATTCTGTCCTTATGAAGCTAATTTGCATTTTCATAAATGTTAAAACAATGCATTCTTGTTGTCTAGATTTAAAAATCTCTACGAAGAAAATAAACACCCTACATCCAGCCATAGATAAAACCAGCCCTCCTCCCCCTCTTTTAAGCTTAAAAACTATTTTATTAGAGTTTGAGAGAAAAAACAAAAACAAGGCAAGCAAGTTGTAAATCTTGGTAGCTACTGGGGAAGATGGAGAGGAAATAATTCTCTTTGAATTAGGGTCCAGTAGTGGAGGTCTGCAAGTAGCTGTGTGAAGAGGGGGTGGGGGGTCTTCAAGCAGCTGTGTGAAGAGGGGGTGGGGGTCTGCAAGCAGCTGTGTGGAGATGGGGCAGGGGTCTGTAAGCAGCTGTGTGGAGCCGGGGTGGGGGTCTGCAAGCAGCTATGTGGAGACAGGGTTGGTGCCTTCAGAAAGAGTAAGAATGCTCAGGGCGTCAGGACAAGCAGGCTCAGGATTCTGGCAAGGACCTTAAGAAAGACACAGTAAAGGGGGAAGGAAGAGTTAAGTGGGCAGGTTGAACAGTGAATGTGCAGTGAATGTGTGTGGTCTGCATGGGATTTGCAGGCAACTCTCCCATTTTCCCAGCTGATAAGGCTCATCAGCGTATTCCGGGGCAGGGTTATGTTAATAAACATAGCTTTGCATTGTCACATCTGAAACTGAGATAGGATAGTACAGGATCAATGATCTGCTAGGTCAGTATTTAGTCAAGTTATTGGCTTCATAAATAAAAATCCTTACTCTATGGGAAGCAAATTAATTTAAGTACACACACATATGCGTGCTTTTGCTTTGATGGCATGTTGTTGTACCTATGTGCTCTTAGTGGCTTTATTGTTTTTCATTGAACATTGTACATAAGGACGTTTTTGTACGAGAGTACATATTGTACGTTGAGCACACCCACACATACTTCCTACCCTCCCTTGTCCTGAATTTCCCTGTCCTGTTAGTCCCTGTTGATTCATCCCTGGACAGTTTTGCTCATTCTTTCATGGCACTCATAATTTTATGCATCTATTAATGTATACGATCTCGGAATCACCGAGACTGGCTTCCTCTGCTGAATCCAATTATCTCCAGCAGTATCTGTTTTCCTACAAACAATAAAACTTGGTTATTCTTTCTAGCTGAAACAGATCTTCTTGTGTATATATCACACTTCCTGAATCCATTCCCCTATGATTAGTCACCTAGGCTGGTTCTATAACTTGGCTATTGTGAACATGTGTACAGGTGTCTCTGGGATGTGGTGACCTGGAGGCCTTCCGGTGAGTATTTAGGAGTGGTAGGCATGGCTGGGTCATATCTTGGGTCTGTGTAGCTTTCTGAGAAACCTGCCTACTAGCTTCCATAGTGGCAGGACATGTTTACATTCCCATCAGAAGTGTGTAAGGGTTCCTCTATCTTCGCCAGCGTTTCTGGTTACTTGTTTGTTAATGACTGCCGTGCTGACTGGGGTGAGACGGAATCTCAAAGTAATTCTGTTTTGTGTTTTTCAGATAGCAAGTAAGCCTCCAGGGTTTTTTGTTTTTAAATACACTTATTGATCATTTGTATTTCATCTTTTGGGAACTGCTTACTGATTTCATTAGTCTATTTATCAACTGAGTTCTTTGACTGTTTGTTTAGTTTTTGAGTTCTTTGTATAGTCTAGATACTAATCCTATCATGTTCATTGAGACTTTCTCCCATTCTGCAGGTTGTCTCTTTGTCTAATAACCATTTTCTTAGAATTTATTCCTAGGAGTGACTTACAGGATAAAAGATGAATGCATATACTGTTTTTACATCTTATATGAACATTTTCTTCGAAAACATACCACTTTAACACCTCTGCAGATACTTTAGTCAACATTACACATTGCAAATCTTCAATGTCTTGACTTATACCAAATAATTTTATTTTAAATTGTCATATAATTGGTGATTTGTGTCTCCTTTTTTTGTGAGGTACCGAGTATAAAACTCAGGGTCTTATGTGTGTATATAAAAGCTCTACCATTTAGCTATACCCCAACCCTAATTTGCATGTCTTTTGAAGAACTATTTCTTTTTCAAACCTATTTTATTGAGGTGTGCCTTTATTTTTTATTAGTTTATAGCCATTATTTACTTATTAAGGGTACTAGCCCTTGGCGTATGGCATGTTAGAGAGCCTGAGAATCTGGTAGCTACTTATTTCATAATTCTGGATCACTGCAGCCCTAGTCTGGTAACAAAAGCCTAGACGATTCTTGGAGAGCCTCTTGTTTTCACTCCACATCGGAAGGCCAAAGAAACGGGGTTTTGTGGTCTGCAAAGGATAACAGTAGCAGTGGTAATGGCAGGGTGGATGCTCTCCAAAGCAAGGAGCGAAGGCAGGCAGAGGAAGCAGCACCGATTCCCCCCAGACCACTTGGACCAGAAAGGTGCCGCCCACTCTGGGGACGTCTTCCCTTTTTAGCTGATCCTTCTAGAAAGAAATGCCCCCATAAACCTGGCCAGGTGCAAGCCTTAGCTGATCTCAGATCCAATCAAGTTGACAACCAGGATTAGCCAGCACAGCTTGTTTATTCTTTTTTTTTTCTTGTATTTCACTTAGGCCACATGGAAGTAATACAGAGTTACATGTTTCTCCATTGTCTCATATGTCTCCTGGTAAGATTGGACCTACAACAAGTGATTCCCGGTTTTTAGACTTTGCAATTGTACAAAATCATTCCTTTAGTTTCCCATGCCACAGACCCATCCTGATTCTCAGGTTCAGTGCAGCATTCATTAAATTAGGGGAAATACTCCACATGTTGTTACAAAATGGGCTTTGGGTTAGAAGGCTGCCCAACTGTAGGCTAATGCAAGTGCCCTAGCATGTTTAAGGCAGGCTGGGCCACACTGTGATGTAAGTTAGATGCAGAAAATGTATTTTCAGCCAACAGTGGGTTTTTGAGACGTAACTCCATTAGAAGCTGAGGCCTCTGCGCAGCACTTCCACAGGCTCAGGTAAAAATATCACCTGGTTTTCTCTGCCATTTGAAGTTTTCATTTGTTTGGTCCTGCTTGTACTGTGAGGAGCCCAGGTCTATTTTGCTTCCCAAATGTTATCTCACTAAGATTTGGTTTTTAAAATTTGCTTAAAGAGGTAAGGAGGAAACAGACACTGGAGGAAAAGAAGGTTGAGGGCAGGACAGGGCCTCCCTTGTGTATCTTCTTCCCTGACAGAGGAGGAAGGGGAGGAATAAAGGAATCCAACATGGCTTTGCTTAGGACCTTCCTGGGAATATTTGCTGAAGATGAGAGTGAAATTGGTATATCACCTTGAAACATGGACCAAGTCATCTTCGAAGGGGATGATAAACAGGAAATGGAGGGGTAACGCCATGTAATAGAGACAGTTTCCATGGCTCAGCTACCTTTTTCCATGCCAGTTCCACAACATGAGTGCCTCAGGTTCCTGGGCTGCTTCCTGCCACGGGCCAAGGTCAGTGCTGTGCTGACTCTGAGGAGATGTGAGTGCCGCTGGCCTGTAAACCCACAGAGGTCAGGGCCATCCAAGGCATCCAGTGGTCCCTGGCTCACAGCAGGTTCCCAGAAGGCCTTTGCTACAAGTAGGAAACTGTGTTTATCTTATGGATCTTGTTGGAGAAAAGTGGAGAGAAGTGACCACTAGGTGTCATGATGAGTCAAGTTAAAGTCTGCCTTGGGGCGGAAAAAGTTAGAGGCATGTGACACATTCAGCTCCACCCTTTTTACCGAGCACCTGTTGAGCATGTGGGGCTACTGGAGCCTGTCCTGGTTGAGCCTCCTGGCTTGTTAAGGAAAACACAGGACTGGGCAGTGAGGCGAGACCCTGGTGGGACTGAGGATGGCTGAGGAGGCAGAAGCTTCCTGAGGGAGATGCCTTCTGCAGTGTGTGTGAAGGATCAGGATGGGTGGGGCATTCAGTCATCCTCTCTGGATGGCAGCCTGAAATCCGGTCCAGTGATTGCTCTTGCCCTAGAGTGAGCTTTTCTAACATGGCAGGAAACTTTGGTGGGAGCAGGATGGGGGTGAGGATCAGGGAGTCAGGGGGTCAGGGGAGGGGGTCAGAGATATGTTTTGAAGAATGGCTTGTTCTTAGCCTAGCCTGGTGGTGCAGGTCTGTAGTCCTAGACATTTGCAACGCTGAGGCAGGAGGATCTCAAATTCAAGGACAGCTTGGGATACAGAGTACATTCAAGGCCTGTTTGGGCAACAAGATGAGACTCTATCTCAAGATTTAAAAAAAAAAGTAAGAAGAGGCTTGCAGTTGTAACTCATGTTAGATCTCCTGACGTGTGTGTGTGTGTGTGTGTGTGTGTGTGAAGTCCTAGGCTCAATCCCAGTGCTGAAAAGAATCGATTATTCTTTACCTATTTTATTGAGATACTGCTTTTTTTGGTTGTTTCTTCAGTTTTTATGATACTGTAAATTGACCCTAGCATGTCATACATGTTAGACAAGTACTCTATCATTGTACTGTATCCCTCTGAAAACTCTTCATCAAGTAAAGATTTGGACTAGATCTCATGAGCTCCCAGTGTAAACTGTTCCCAGTGAGGTAACTCAGGGTCCTTGAATGAACCTTCTAAGTCCTTCTAGTAGGCACCGTGTGTTCGCTTTTAAATGGCAGATAAATATACACATATATCATATATAAATATATATGGCATAGAACTCAACACTGGATTCTTAAGTGTCTATTCATTCATTCATGGTGCTGAGGATAGAGCCACACCCCTAGCATTGTGGACCCTACAAAGTGTACCGTTGTGTGGTGTTCACAATCTTGTGCAGTTGTTACCACCATACATCTCCAGGACTTCTTTATGTTCCCAAACAGAAAGTCTGTCCTCCTTAAACACCCCCCACCCCTCCTTCCTCCCAGCCCCTGACAACCACCCTTGTATGTGAAACCACCATTTCTTTGTATGTGAGGGCTCTGAAGTTTAATCATGTTGTGTTTAAGACTGGAGGTAAGTTCTGAGAAACATGTAGGTAATTTCATCTCCGTCTGAATGTCATAGACCCTACTTGCACACATTAAAATGGCTACAGTGTCACACTAGGTGACACCATCTTGTGGGACCATTATCAGCTATGGCACCCCCTGCTGACTGTACATCTGTGTGTTGGTGTGGCTGTCCTTGCTAAGCAGACTCCTACAGGATCTGTCCTTCCATGGCTGTCTTATTAGCATATCATTCCACAACTTACTCAAGCTGCAGCATATGTTTGAATTTCCTCTTTTGTGTAGTGTTGATCACCTATCCATTCATTCACTGGAAGACAGCTGGGTAGGTTTCAACTCTTGTTTATTGTGAATAACGTTGCTATGGATGACACATAGAGATATCTGTCAGAGGAGCCATATTTGTGTGGTAAATACACTTGCCACGCAAGCCTGATCACCTGAGTGGCATCCTCAGATCCCACAGTGGAAGGAAACAATTGACTCCTGAAAGTTGTCCTCAGACTTCCACGGGGGCATTATGACATGCATGCACCTACACTCACGCATGCACACTCACTCACACATGCATGTCATATCACATGTACACACACACACACACACACACACATTGATAGATATTTTTAAGTGTTTTAAAAAAGAAATGCCTATTAGAATCCCCGTTTTCAATTCTTTTGGGTGGACCAGGAAGTAGGAGGGTGGGATCATACGGTCATTTTGTGGTTCATTTTTTTTTTTTTTTGAGGAGTCTCGATGATGCTTTCCCCAGCAGCTTATTCAAAGGGAAGAAATTCAAACACATACTCCAGCTTCAGTAAGTTTCAGGACATTATACTAACAAGGCAGCCATTTTACCTTTCCACCACGGCACTCTGCAACCCATATTTGATAATTTGGTTCCTTTTATTTTAGTCTGAGTTATATTTGACATAGGTCCGTGAACTGCCATCAATATGGAAACTAGACCATTGTTACTGTGTTAATGTGCTCTCCCCTCCGGTCACATCCCACCCAGAAGAGACCATTTCCTTGATGTTGTTTTTATTACCTTGATTATTTAAGAATTGCTTATTAATGAGGCTGGAAAGATGGCTCGGTGGTTAAGAGTACTGACGACTCTTGCAGATGATCCAGGTTTGGTTTCCAGCACCCGCATGGTGGCTCATAACCATCCATAACTCCAGTTCCAGGGGCTCCCACTCCTCTTCTGACATCTGAAAGACCCAGGAATGTACATGGTACCCATATGTACATGCAGACAAACCACTCATGCATATAAAATAAAGTTTTTAAAAGAATGGCCTATTAAAATTTATCCACTTAAGAAGTTATATATTATATTATACACTATAACTATATATTACATATATATATCCATATATATATGCATAGTTAATCAGTCCTTGTGTCAATTTGCTTGTTTGGAGCTCTGTAAATGTGGACTCACATCGAAGTCTTTTACAACTCTTTTTCCCTGAACCCATGTGGTCATGCGTGTCTGGAAGACTCTCCTTTTTCACTCTTATTCCAAGGCACAACCCTGTCACCTCTGCTAACGCACTGAGTTTTAGAAGCAGCCATCTGAGATGTCTCCCATTTGGAAAGCCTGTAAGTAAGACTGCGATTTGCTACTCAACTCTGAAATCCGTGCTTCTCTGTTCTGCTTTGCAGTATTGGGGCTGGACCCTGGAAACTTCCCTTGTCAGATTTCTTACTAGAAGGCTTGGTGGGGGGAACACGTCAGAAGGAACAGGCTTTTGTTCCTGCTTCTGAGTGTTCCCACACCCACTGATGGCTCCTGTGAAACATAAACTGGAGGTGTGTGTGCACTCACGGGCTCTTGGCTTGAGATGCCTCCTGCGTGCTAGATGTGGCCCTGACTGAGGCCTGGATGTTACCCCAAAGCAGTGAGTGCTTTCTCTAGCTGAGCTTCAATGCCAGCCATGATTGTTCCTTCCTAGGCAGCCTAGGCTACTCTTTGGAGTCTTCCTCTCTTCTCAGTAGAGAGCCTCCTGGGAATAGTTAACACATCCTTATGCTGTGTTTCTCCCTACTCAAATGATTATACAGTGTGGTTTCCAAGTCCGGTCTGCACCAGGTGAATGCAATCCCTCCCTGGATCCATTGGTGTCCAGCTGAAGAAGCCATACTTGATGAAGGGGCTGTAGCTGGTGGCAGCAGGTGTGCTGACCCTAGGGTGTCAGACCAGCTCATCTTGTGACCTCTGTGCCAATGCCTTGAATCTCGACCAGGCCTTTAGGATGCTTTAGCTCCTGCAGCTGCCTGAAGGTCTAAGGTCTCAAGAGAAACTTAGTTATCATTGTCCTAACCTCAGTTGTTATTGTAAAAATGATGATCTCTTTATCATTGTTAACTTTTTAGTTATTAAAAATGCTCTCATTCATCAGGTGTGGTGGCACACACCTTTAATGCCAGCAGAGGCAGGTAGGGTCTCCGTGAGTTCCAGGCTAGTCTGGTCTATGTAGTGAACTCCAGGAAAGCTGAGGCTACACAGTGAGACCTTGTCTCAAAAACAAATCACAACACAAACAAGAACAAAATGCTCTCCTTTGTGGCTAATGTTCATAACTTCATTCATACAATAATTTTTCATTTGTGGCTAAGATTCATGACCTACTGGTTTTGCTCAAATAGTAGTGGTGTGATTCACTATGAGGGGCTGAGGTTGGAATAAAGAGACGTCAACAAACCAGGTTCAGGCTCCATCATCTTCTAAAAGATGTTTTACCCAAACACTTTGGCTAATGGTAGGAACAGTTCCCAATCAGGAAGAAAGAATTTTCTCTTGTTTTGCTTGGGATAATAGGATGTCTCTAGTTGGCCTTGGAATATTCTTTAGTAGGGCTTTTTTTTTTTTTTAACTTCGTTGAAATGAGGACATGGGCCTCTTTTATGAGCTCCAGAGTCTTTTGTTTGTTTACTTGTTTGCTTATTTTGCCTTTTCGAGACAAGATCTTACTATGTATTGCAAACTGACCTTGATTTGTGATAATCCCCTTGCCTCAACTTTCCAAAGGCTGGGATTACAGACACGTGCCACCATGCTGGGCCCCACAGCATTTTAGAAATGATCTTCCATGCCCAGGTGCTGATAACCAACAGACCTGCATTTGTAGTGGCTCTGCCACTGAGTTTCTCTTTCCCCACAGTAAGAATGATAGTAAGATGAACCTCTTGGATACCAAATAACAGAAGAAAATGAGTGTTCTGGGACAGGCATTAAATCCCCCAAGTAGCATAAGAATTGGAGTCTAGCCAGTGGGGAAGTTCTGCCTACAAGTATACTTGAATTAATCAATCCCTTGATCATGAAAATTCCCATCACAAAGCAGAAACAAAAGGCATCTCCACCCACCGGCAAGTTCATATTTGTTGACAGAGGGTAATAGATAAATATAAGGTCGTTTGATTATTCACTCTTTGTCCTCATTTTGTTTCTGTTTCTGGGATTAAAGTGTTGGACCCCAAAGGTTAGGGTCTCGAGTGGGCGCCCCAAGAACCCAGACTCCAGTCCAGTTGATGCAATAGCAAGAGGAATTTATTACGGCTGTATACAGTCGGGCAAACTCCGCTACAAAGAGCAAGAGTCACATCGCACCATAGTTCATAGGTGCTTTTAAAGGAAAAACCCTCAAAAGTCACAAGATTACAATTCCCATACAATCACAGAGTGATCACAGAGTGGGTACAGTGGGTACAGTTACGTCAACCTCAAGGGGGGTATGGGGGGGAGTGGAGCTTATATACAGGTCACAGTGGTCCTTCCTGGAACACCTGCAACTTTCCCAGTCACAGTTGAGCACATCTCTTAACAGAAATCCCTTTATATTGTCATATTGTTGCAGGGGTGGTTGAGTCAGCTTGCCCTGGGAACTAGATTTTTAGTTTCTCATTTCCTGGTGCTTGAAGTTTCTCATTTCCTGAGGCTTGGGGGTGTAAGCCTGAAGGGTTAGGGTCTTTCATTCCCAAGCCTGAAGGTTTAGGGTCTTTCATAAGCCACACAGGGGAGAAAGGGCTGACATGAGTGCACAATTCCAGGTGACAGCCCGTCACTGTGGAGAAGTCAAAGCAGGAATTGAAACAGCTGGTCAGACTTCCACAGTCAGGAGCAGACAGGGATGAATGCTTGCATGCTTACTGCTCAGCCCACTTTTCCCACTTAACCCCCTGCCTACGGAATGGTGCCGCCCACAGTGAGCTGGGTTTCCCACATCAGTTAGTGCAGTCAGGACGATCTCCCACAGACACACCCACAGGGCAGTCTCATGTAGCCCATCCTCCCTTGAAGACTCCCTTCTTAGGTGAGTCTATGTTGTCACTGATTGACTAACCCACCATACCCCTCTTTTTTTGTGTATTTGAAATACTGTGTCATATCAGAATAAATCCAAAGCTACCAGCTTAAAACAAAAGAAAAAAAAAATCAACCAGACCTTGTTCGTCCTTTTGGTTTCTTTTCTTTATATGGAAGTTCAACAAAACACTGAATTGACTGTCTTGAATGTTTACCAAAATATTACTTGTTTTCCCAAGTCTATTTTTTTTTTTTTGGTGGTAGGTTTTGGAAGCATTTTGAATGGAATTGAACAGAATTCTCCTAAATATTATTTTTTTAAAAAAGATTTTCTTGTTGCTGGTTTATTGGGCAATTTAATATTGACTCTTCTTCCTTCTCCCACCTCCGGGATCTCTATCACAGGATAGCCTTGAATTCAGTATGTAGGCAAGGATGGCCTTGAGTTTCTATTCCCACCTTCCTAGTGCTTTGATTGCCGGAATGTAAGAATACAATTATCTTAATAGTTTTATATGAATACCTTTTGACTCTGGGAACACGGTGGTTGAAAGAAAAGTCTTTCCACATGCAGTATCAGTGGGGCTACAGTGAAAGTCTGGAGCCCTGGGATCTCCAGGGATGTCCCGGGAGTGGGGAGATGGAAGTCTTTAGGAATGGGGGACACCGAGATAGACAAGGCCACAAAGATCAGGGATGATACACGTGGGGTTCCTCAAACTTCAGGCTTCCTCCAGCCTTGGCATCACCTACCAAGTGTCCCCTTGGACCAGCGTAGACAACGTCTTCCACTAATGGCCAATACCTGTGTGCTGAGCTGTCAGGCAAACTCTCTCTCTCTCTCTCTCTCTCTCTCTCTCTCTCTCTCTCTCTCTCACACACACACACACACACACACACACACACACACGATTGTGATCCATCAGGCCACTGCTCCCTTCTCCATCTCTCTGCCTTGTGTCTCTGCAGCCAGAAGAAACCTGTTTGAAGAAGGTAGGTAGTGCGCTTGGCAGAAGCTGGGGGCGAGGAGCAGCATCACCCAAGCCTTTTCATGCATCCTCTTTCTCCCAGCTCTGGATCCACTCCATCATCTCCCACGCACATTGCTCATAACACATTACTCACCATAATCTTAATCTCCTGAACAATGCTATTCTGTGTTCCTTATAGGCCCCCTAAAAGTGATTTCGTGGCTGTTATGACACTTAGCACAATGTCACTCTGGAGTCACCAGGCCACATTTTGCAAAGGAGAGACTCAAACTTCAGAGAAGTTAAGCTACTTGTAGTAGCAGAGGTTTAGAGCACAGAGTTACTTGAATTACAAACAGTTTCTCACAATGAATTTAAATCTTGCAGAATCTCCTTTGTTTTCTTTCCCCTTGCTTGGAATATTTACCTCCTATTTGATTATTAAATTATGACTCTTCTGAGATTATCTGCCCTGTACCCATCTTACTCTCACAGGCTTAGGAACATGAAGAGGGTGTGCGAATTAGCACTCTGTCCTTGGCTGTATGTCTCTCTTCTTCAGTGAAATATGGAAATGTTGTGGAATATTATTTTAACTATGTAATGATGTGTTATATTTGTTTATGCTGTGGGATATTACTTTAACTGTGTAAAGGTGTGTTACATTTGTTTGTGTTGCATTTGTTTAATGATGTAAGGATGTGTGTTTAGTTATGTAAAGATGTGTTACATTTGTTTCACCTTGCCTGCCTAAGGCATCTGATTGGCTTAATAAAAAGCTGAACGGCCAATAGCTAGACAGAGGAGGGAGAGGCAGGGCTGGAAGACAGAGAGAATAAATAGGAGACATCTAGGCTTGAGAGAGAGGAATGAAGAGAACAAGGGAGAAAGAGAGGTATATCCCTGGGGCAAGAAGCCAGGCAGCTGCAGGCCAGCCAGACCTGAGAAGCCATGAAAGTAAGATCTACAAAAGGAAAGGAAAGTAAAAAGCCCCACGGCAAAAAGTAGATAAACAGAAACAGGTTAATTTAAGTTCAAAGAGCTAGCCAGAAACGAGCCTAAGCTAGGCCCAGCATTCATAACTAATGAGAAGTCTCCATGTCATGCTTTGGGAGCTGGTTGGTGGTCCAAAAGAAAAGGCCTGGTACATGGAAATGATGTTTCTATATATAGGCAGCATGATGGTTTGAGATAGTTAACAACAGGCCAGATATTCCAACTCTCCCACTGATCAAAATCTGCACTGTACATGAATTCATCAATAGAATCCTGCAGCTAGGCAGGCTCCTACCAATCAGAAGCTGCATTATCTAGGTTTCCACCAATCAGAACCTTGACACACAGGTTTCCACCAATGAGAATGTGTGAGAAGAAGCGGGCTTCTGCATTCATTCATCCTCAGACAGGAGTTGCAGGTGGAAAAAAAGACCACTCAGGACTTCCCCACTCAAAATCTCTGCTTGGCACTTGCCCATGAAGCTCTCCACTGTCCTCTCCTCATCCTGATGACAGGTCCTAGGGGTGAGAATCTCTTCCTATCACTATTGCTGTTTGGTATCTTGGTAATCCAGTTTTATGTTTTGAGTGACAGTAGTCACACACTGATTTTGCCAGTTTCTTCAAAAGCCTCCTGAGTTCACAAGTAAGCAAGAAGCTTCAGAATTATCCAAGCCAAACTTGGATTCTTGGCCATCATAAAACACATCCAGGGGGCTGGATGTATAGCTCAGTGATTGAGTGCATGCTGGAGACCCTGCGTTCTTACAAACACACACACACACACACACACACACACACACACACACACACACACCTTTGGCAAAAAAGTCTTTGCTGCCTCACGCTATTCAGACGAAATGAAGCTGGGTGGATCTGTGTGCACCGCCGGGAGCCTCTGTTAGTGCTGGGGGTTCTTCGAGCACCAGCTGCTCCACCATCCTCCTTTACCATGGCAACATCTCGGGGAATCGCTGCTGTGGGAGGACTTTGTTCTTCGGGTTGCCAGCGTGGCTGATTCTGAGCCTCCCAAGCCCCAGAGACTACCCACCCTGTGTGCACATCCCTCCTCCTCAGTGCAGGGACCCGAACTTGAGGCTCAGGCTGTCAAAGGCTGGGCTCTTGTTTAAACAGTAGTAACAAGTCTGTGAGTGAGGATGGGGACTGAGGGATGCTTGTCCCAGCTCCATAGCAGCTTTTTAGAAGTGGGGGTGTGTACTTGATGAGGTGTGAAAGGTGGCAGAGAGGGGAACACTTATCATCCCACTGATGTTTAGAAACTGAGATGTCCCCTGGACCTTCATCCACCACAGGAGCTACACTAGAAAGGGATATTGGGTAGGCTCCAGGGCTGCCCCACATGGCAAAGGGAGGCCCTAGCCGAAGCCAGGACTGGCTGTAACCTCTTTCCCCTTTGGCCCAGAAGGCTGTAGAAAGGGTGAAGGGTGAAGAATAAGTTCTTCTCCACATCCAGGAAAGCCAGTGCATGCCCGAGGCCCAGACTCTCTCCATCCCTGGACTCTCAATATACCAACAGTGGGGGTCACTGAATCGTCAGAGCAATCTCACTCAGACAGGTCGGTGACTTTCCCAAGGTCATGAAGGTTTAGCCAGGGGTAGAAATCAAGACTCCTGGTGTAGCATGAATCCTAACTGGTCTTAATAAAAACCTGGAGCCAGATATTGGGGTAAATGCTGAAAGATTAGAGAGATAAAGGAACAAGCGACAACCACCTCTCACCTCACCAACTCCTCAGCTGAAAGGGACTGAGCTCCTGTCTCCTCCCATCTTTTATTTCTCTCTCCACCCAGCCATATCACTTCCTGTCTCCACCTCCCTAGTGCTGGGATTAAAGGCATGAGATCCCAAAGGCTGGGATCAAAGGTGTGTGCCACCACTGCCTGGCTCTGTTTCTCTTTTAGACTGGTCAGTCTTGTGTAGCCCAGGGTGGCCTTGAACTCACAGAGATCCATCTGCCTCTGCCTTCTGAGTGCTGGGATTAAAGGTGTGCGCCACCACTACCTGACCTCTTTGGCTAACCAGGGGCTTAGCTCTGCCCTCTGATCTTCAGGCAAGCTTTGTTAGATCAGAAAACAAAATATCACCACTTCCTGGTCTCCCTTCCACTCGCCTTTCAACCTTACCTCTGTGTGATGGTTAACTTTGACTGTTGGCTTAAGAGACGCCTAGATTAGCAAAGCCCTCTTCTGGGAGTCTGTGAGGACATCTCAAGAGATGGTTAACTAAGGAAGGGAGACCCGACTCTGAACGCTGAATGTGAAGGTCCATATGGGACCGGAGAGGAAGAAGGAGGAATCCCATCCCTGCAGGGATTCTCTCCCTGTTTCCTGACTGTCAGGCGTGCAGCCTCCTGTGACAAGTGATCCCATCACCGTGAAATTCTGTCTCCCCACAGGCCATACCAATGGAACCAGCCAACCATGGGCTGGAACTCCTGAAACCATGAGCCAGATTATGCCTTTCTTCTTCTTCACATGGTTTATGTTGGGTATTCTGTCAGAGCGATGAAAGTGGTTAGTATATTGGAGGCCTGATTGTCACCCTGTACTCTCAGGGCCACCCTGTACTCTCAGGGCCACCCTTCATAGGTGACCATCTGGGGACAGATGGATGAAGAGGAGGATTCTGGGGGACTAAGACCTTTGGTACAGGGGTGTTGGAAACATCAAGTCAGTTAATAAACACAGCTGCTGCTGTCACCCCATGGCTTTTATTATAGTCTCTCTGTTGAGGGCCTAGGAAGCCATTCTGCAACAAATCTATGTCAATACACCGTAAAAAGCAATAAGTGAACAGAATTTGGTGTATTTGTTCTGGTGCCTTTAGTAATGTGGGGAATGGGTAAGAGCCCTCTCTTGTAGGAACCCCCCAGTTCTTATGTCCATCACTCTCTCAAGTGTCTTACGGCATCCTAAAACAAATAAAATAACCCAGAGAGCCTACATTCTCCTCCCTACCCCTTCTTGCCTCTCTCTGACCTTCTCTTTCTTCCTATGATCTAGGGAGTCTGTACCCCCAACTCCAGGTTCAGTGATCTTAGTTCACCATTGCTCATGTGACTGGCCTGTCAATCACCACGCCTCCAGATGCACTTAGATCCCCGTGTTCCCGTGGTTTACTGCTGCTTCTCTAATTGCCATCCTGCTTCCGCTTTGTTCCCTTCACAACCCATCCTCTGCAGGCCACGGAGTGACGCTCCTAAAATATGAACTCCATTACATCACTCACCTGCACACTCAGACCCTCCCCGCCTTTGTACACTGGGCTCTGGAGCTCATCTCTCTCCTCTTCCCACCCCAGAGCAGTGGCATTTATTGTGTGTGTGTGTGTCACACTGCAGGTCATTGCCTGTGAGCTTTGCTGTCCCTCACAGCCAAGAGAGGATGTGGAAGGTCTTTGACCAGTGCAGAGTTGGTGTTGAACACACACACACACACACACACACACACACACACACACACACGATGGAAAGGGTGTAAGCACCAAGGCCAGTCCATGCGCTCCATCCCAGACTGTCCCTGGGCACTGTGAGTCAAATGACACTCGGGGTCTCCCGGGGTATCATACAGGCTTTTCTGGTCACAGGACTTGGAATAAGTACCTTCATGTAAATACCCCTCAGTGCCTCACGCTGTCCTGCCTCAAACACACATTTTATGGACACACGACAGGAGGGAGACTACAGTAATTAATTTTAACTGACAACTTTATAGGATTAAGAAACACCTATGGGCCGGGTGGTGGTGGCGCACGCCTTTAATCCCAGCACTCGGGAGGCAGAGGCAGAGGCAGGCGGATCTCTGTGAGTTCGAGGCCAGCCTGGGCTACAGAGCGAGATCCAGGACAGGCACCAAAACTACACAGAGAAACCCTGTCTCAAAAAACCAAAACAAACAAACAAACAAACAAACAAACAAACAAACAAAAAAACAAAAAAAAAAACCCAAACACCTATGGATGTGTGTGTGTGTGTGTGTATGTGTGTGTTGGGGATAGTGTGTGTTCATGTGTGCACATGTGTGTGGAGGCCAGAGGACAACTTCAGTGTCCTTGTTTAGGTACCATCTACATTGACTGATTGATTGAGAGGTGGTCTCCTATCAGGCTGGGACTTGCCAAGAAGAAGAATAGGGTTGGCTAACCTGTGAGCCCCAGGAACCTGCCTTTCCTTACTTCCCTTTGCTGGGATTAGGAGCAGGCCACAAAGCCTGCCTTTTTGAGTAGGTTTTTAGGATCAAATTCAGGTCACTGGTGCATGGATTGAGCCATTCCCCAGCCTCCCCCGGGGCACCAAGGAGACACACCTTACTGTGTGTGAGCGAGAGAGGTCTCCAGAGAGAGTTGAGCGAACACCTTTCTGAATGTGGTACAGAAGACAGAGGGAAAAAAAGGAAGCCAGCTGAGAATAGGCATTTCCCCTGTCTCGGCTTCCTGGGTGATGAACTACAGTGATGGACTGTGCTGCTCTGAACAGTGAGCCAGCAACATAAACCCATCCTCCTTAAGTTGCTTTCCGTTAGGTCTTTGATCACAGCAACCAGAAAAGAAGTTAACACGGTGTGTGTGTGTGTGTGTGTGTGTATGTGTGTGTGTGTGTGTGTGTGTGTGTGTGTGTGTGTGTGTAGAAGTGGGGAGGGGGCAATAGCTATGTCTAGGCTTTGGTTTTCCATCTCTCTACTATTTTCTGTAGTTGGGTTTCAGGGTCTCAGATGGCTTTCTGTGCCTGGGCATTTTTATCTCTGTGGCTCCCTCTTTCCACAGAATTGTGTTAAAAATTGATTTCCTGACTGGGTTGCTATGAAGATGGATATGTCCCGAGTTCAGCTCATAGCATCCTTCTCAGTTTTCCCTCTTATTTGAAATAGATTAGAACTCCGAGGGGCCCTGATGTCTTGCCACTGAGTAGTTAGTGTGCTGGCTTGTTCAGAGCAGCCTCTGCCTCTCTATCCTCTACCAAGCCTTTCCCTGGAGAGGGCCTGGCCAGGCAGGAGCTCCTGGGGTGTTCTGCGCACACTCAGAGAAAGTCAGGAGGTTTTGCAGGTTGTGTATGGCTATGTAACAGCATCTGAAAGCATGGCAACAGGGAGCCATTGTGAGAGCCTCTGGGTGCTTCTTCCCCTACTAGAACAGTGCTTATGTAAGCCTCGCCCCAACATCATCCCCAGCCTGTCACATGGTCACTCGTCGCCAAACTGCAGCACCTGACAAGCCACGGGTCATTGAGGAGCCGAATGATGTAGGTGGAATGACAGATCAGAGCTTATGATGGAAGCAGCCCTCATAAAGCAAGACGTGAGGAGAGATCGCAAGACATGCTAACGATGAAGGGTACCCAGGAGCAGGAACTGACTGGATTCTAGAATTCCCATGAGTAAGGTGGGTTTTTTTGTTTGTTTGTTTAAGCTTCAAGGAGAAGAGAGATGTCCTGTTGGGAAGGGACATTTCGTATGAGAGCAAAGAGGATGGAAACCTCAGTGTTCTGAAATTACAACCGTAAGCATTCATGGCTGTAGCTTCCTCCCAGAGAAGGGGAGGGTCCTGCCACCATCATCCCTGAGCAGAGTATGCATGCAGGACACGGGGCCATGCCCCTGGTAGAGCTGACACTTACTCCCTGTATTTTGCTTTATCAATAATTAAAGTGATGGTATTTGTACTCTCGCTCTCCATTTCAGATGCAGTAAGGTAAGACTTTCGGTGCAATAAAAGAATAAAAAAGAATTCCTGAGGCAAAGCTCACTGCATCATCTCTGAGTTTGGCAAATCAAAAGGTCCAGCTCTCTATGAGGCTAGATCCTCTAGGCTCCAGATTAGTCTGGGAAACATTCTTGAAGAGTGAGAATGGTTTCCATTATGTCCTCCACTGCTTGCCCCCTCCTTCCCCTTCCCATTAGGATGGAGTCCTCTTCATGGAGGCCTCACATAAAGCCAACAGCTGGGAGGAAGACGTTCTGAGGCCACTCTTCTTTTACCCTGTCTAGGGCCCAACACAAGGGGTACAGAACATCTCAGTCCCAAGTAGGTGATCCTTCTTAAACCCTTCTCTTGAGGAGCACATGTGATCCTCAGGTGGGCTGAATGACTCATACAAGCACCGTGGAACAAAAGTGGCCCCTCAGAGAGCTGAGAATTGGATACCACCTGACTTGGATCATCATAGACAAGTGTAGACGGTAGCAGCACCTTGTGGGCATTTATCAGGATCTTCCAAACCAAACAGAGACCACGTCTAGTTGAGCGGAAATTGAAGTTGACTACAGTCTTAGTCACTGTTCTATTGCTATAGGGAGACACCATGACCAAGGCGATTCTTATACAAGAGAGCATTTAATTGAGGGCTGGCTTACAGTTTCATGGGGTTAGTCCGTTATCATCATGGTGGGCAGCATGGCAGACATGGTGCTGGAGAAGTAATTGATAGCTATATCCTGATCTGCAGGGGAAGGGGAAGGGGGGAGAGAAGGAAAGTGAGAGAGTGAGAGAGCAGGAGAGTGAGAGTGTGTGTGTGTGTGTGTGTGTGTGTGTGTGTG
>CABHPH010142836.1:0-26005 GCA_902168325.1 Peromyscus nudipes
TATATTTGGGTGTGTGTGTGTTTATATGAGTGGGCATGCATTTGGAAGTCACAGAGTGGGTTCCTGCTTTCCACCATATGGGTCCTGGGATAGATAGGTTGTCAGGTTCAGCGGCGGACGCCTTCACCCACTGGGCCATCTCGCCAACGGCCACCCCCCCCCCCCCCCCCCCCCCCTTTTTTTGTGGGCTCACGCATCCCAGGTTGGTCTCGACCTCACTACTATGGAGCCTGGAACTCTTAATCCTCTTGCCTCTGCCTCCCAAAGTATGGACCACCTTGCCGGCTCCTGATCACTATATTAAACCCTCAAATTCCCCCCTCCCCGCCCCCAGCGCCTGGATCACCACCCACGAGGAGGGGCAGGGGTGCAGTCTCTACATGGCTACTGTCATGCCTCTGGCTGAAGTAGTCCCAAGCATGATGCTTGGTTAGTTAGTTGGTCAGTAAGGCAGATTGGGAGCTGTGCCTGTAGCTTGGTTGATAAGAGTGCTTGCCTAGCATGAATAAAGCCATGGGTTCCATTTCCAGCATTCCATAAACCAGGTACGGCAGTGCATGCCTGTAATCCCAGCACTTGGGAGCTGACTCAAGAGGATCAGGAGATCAGTGACATCCTCTAAAGCACAGCAAGTTCAAGGCCAGCCTGAGTTCCATGAGACCATGTGTCAAGGAGACTGGGTCTCCAAAACCAACCAAACCAAAAAGGAATGTTAGAACACTTAGAACCCTTCCCGTTTGCTGTCTGTGTGTTTCCAGGGTCTTGCTTTGGTGACACTTCCCACCTCCTGTCTTGTTTTATGTGACCTGTGTTTGGTAACTACAACTTCTTAGAGATTCAGTTTGTATTTATTTATTTCGAATGTGTGATACGCCTATAATCTGCCCACAGTGGGATTATAAACCTGTGCTGCTATTCTTTAATTACTTTCATTTTAGCAAATTAACAGAGGGAGCTTCGCTGCTAGGGCCTCTGTCATCCCTAGCCATGGCTTTGACCCAGTCTATGGTACCGGTGCGGAGTCCTTCCCCTGAAGCAGCCCATCAGAGAGCGACTGGTTACCCCTATAACAACAGACTTGCTACAATTGTACCACCAAGCGCATCTTGTCTAATCTGTTCCTGGTGTTGTGTACGCACAGGATCCACATCTGGGTGATTAATAAGAAACTCACATCCCTTCCTAACGTGTTGAGTTCTTCCAAGCCCATTCCCATTTTCCTCTTTGTTTTGCACTGGTCATTTCCCCAACATCTCATGAGGAGAACTGAGAGGCCGGCCAATCCCCTGACCAATAAACATTAGAGAGGACATCAAGGTTGGGCAGTGGTGGCGCACACCTTTAATCCCAGCACTTGGGAGGCAGAGGCAGGCGGATCTCTGTGAGTTCGAGGTCAGCCTGGTCTATACAGAAAGTTCCAGGACAGCCAGGGCTACATAGAGAAACCCTGTCTTGAGAGAGAGAGAGAGAGAGAGAGAGAGAGAGAGAGAGAGAGAGAGAGAGGGCATCAAGGACAAGAGTGAAGGTGTGTGTGTGTGTGTGTGTGTGTGTGTGTGCTCTTGCATGCGCAGGCGTGTGTATCTATCTGGTGGCACTCTGAAGGAGAATTGGGAGTTCAGAGCCATCCTGAGTAACATGTGGAGACTGTCAGTCTCAAAAGAACCCAATGAGGCTGGATGTGTAGCTCAGTTGGTAGAGCAATCACCTAACATGCATGAAGCTCTGGGATCCATCCCCAACACTGCATTAACCAGGCAAGGTAGCTCAAGGCAGCCTGTAATCCTAACACTCTAGAGGTGGGGACAGGAGAGTCAAAGCTTCAAGGCCATCCCTGGCTAAATGGCAAGATCAAGGCCAGTCTGAACTACTTGAGACTATGTCTCAACAACAGAAGAATTTGGCTGATGGAACATGGCTAAGGACTTTGGAAGGAGCAGGGCTAAAGCTCACGGGGTGGGGGGCAGGATAGAGCCCAAAGGCTTCAGCAGTGTAAACCCTCTCTAGGGGAGCCTGGGATGCAGCACCAATCCTTATCATCATGAGAAGTGGGTTCATCTCAGGCTGCTCCCCTGTGACCTCCCAGGTGGTGACTGCTTCATTAAAAAAAAAATTGTATTCATTATTGTTGTGTGAATGATATGGGGGGCAGGGGGCATGCCCTATGGTATATGTATGTCAGTCAAAGGTCTAGTTTGTGGACACTTCTTCCCTTCTACCTTTATGTGGTTTCCAGGGACTAAACCCAGGCCACCAGGCTTGCTTAGCAAATGCCTTTACCCACTGAGCCATCCTGCCGACCTCAGACACTCCTTACAGTCCCTTGCCCTGTCCAGCCCTTTCCTATCAGACACCATACACATTGGTAGACTTCAATTTAAGGTCAGTTTTCTTTTCTCACAGGCTCATGTTTGCTGATCCAACCCCACAGAAAACCACAGCCTCTGGTTCCCGGGGAGTGCCTCTGCTTAAGGACTCTATTCTCATGAATGCTGGAGTTGGGGGATGGGGGCTTTGGAATTTCCCAGTGTAGCCTTGAAGAATGCCACTTACCAACAAAACCCTCTACAGCTGTCCGTGGACGTGTGCCTGCTAGCCCGCAGCTGTCCGTGGATGTGTACCTGCTAGCCCGCAGCTGTCCGTGGACGTGTGCCTGCCCGCAGCTGTCCGTGGACGTGCGCCTGCTAGCCCGCAGCTGTCCGTGGATGTGTGCCTGCTAGCCCGCAGCTGTCCGTGGACGTGTACCTGCTAGCCCGCAGCTGTCCGTGGACGTGTACCTGCTAGCCCACAGCTGTCTGTGGACGTGTGCCTGCTAGCCCGCAGCTGTCCGTGGATGTGTGCCTGCTAGCCCAAAACCCACATTACACCTGAGGTGACAAAGACGACGCTGAATGCAAAACAGCCGTCAGGTAGGGAGCCAGCGAATGAAATGACACTGCAGTGAAGTGAAGGGACGGAGATGGCACACAAGGAATCCACGAGCCTGGGTGTCCCAGGAACCCGGGGTCAGTGTCTAGAGGAAGCCATGGGAGTGACCCTCGGGACCAGAACAAGAACCTCCCAGGCGGGCAAGAGCTTTCCAAGGAGCACAAGGTACAGTCCCAAAAGATCAACAGTAGGCAGTTCCATGCTATGATACTAAGTCATTTGGGGTGACCAGAAAGGGTCCCCAAGAGACAAAGGTGGAGGCCCTCCCTATTCAGGGAAGTCGATGACACTAGAGTGGAGGAGGCGCCTTGAAGGATCTGACTGCAGGACGGGCTTGGGGTTTGTTTGTTTTGTTTTCAAACAGGGTTTCTCTGTGTAGCAGCCCTGGCTGTCCTGGAACTCACTCTGTAGACCAGGCTGGCCTCGAACTCACAGAGACCCACCTGCCTCTGCCTCCCAAGTGCTGGGATTAAAGATGTGCGCCACCACCACCTGGGAACCACGTGGGTTTAAATAGGGGTGAGCATCAGATTTGCACATTGGAAGAGGACCAGTGTCCTCAGCCATAACCGTCCTGAATCTCTGAAGCTGAGCAGAGTGAAGCCTGGTGACAGATGGATGAGAAAATGGCAGGCGGCAGCAAAGGCCAGGGAGAAACTGGGAAGAAAGGAAAATGAGAGGTACCTGTTCAAGTCTTTTGACCTTTCCAGGGGTGGTGCCATGCACCTGCAACCCCGCACTCAGGAGGCTGAGGCAGGAGGATCTAGAATTCCAGGCCAGCAAAATCCCACCTGAAATGAAAAGACTTGGCAACTTCTAGGAGGAGAGGTACCAAACTGTTGATAGGATGCTCACGATTGTGGCTCAGATGGTGGTAGATGGAAGGCTAGCACCTTGGCTGTGCACAAAGGCAAAGCTGTGTTCAGGGGAAGAGCCAGACAGGTCCAGTTTTTCACCGAGCCCATTCGCCTAATAAAAGCTGGGAGAGTCTGAGCAGGTGTTGGGAACATCCTCCTCTTTATGGTATTTTGGTCTAGATTTAGGTATTTATATGTATGACTATTTTCCCCCATGTGTACCCGTGCGCTACATTGTGTGCCTGGTACCTGTAAAGGCCAAAAAAGTGTTAGATCCCCTGGAACTGGAATTATAGATGGTTGTGAGCCACCATGTGAGTGCTGGGAACTAAACCTAGGTCCTCTGCAAGAGCAGCAAGTGCTCTTAACCACTAGAGCCATCTCTCCAGCCAGCTGTGTGTGTGTACGCGCATGTGTGTGAGTGTGTGTGTGTGTGTGTGTCAGGGGGATGGTAGTTTGGAGACAGGGTCTTCTGTGGCCCAAGCTGGCCTGTACTCACCCTGTAACTAGGGGTGACCTTGAACTCCTGATCCTCCTGTCTCCACTTCCCCAGTGCTAGGATTCCAGGCACACAACACCACACCTGGTTTAATACCACCCTGCTGCTGAAAGGTCTGGGACATTTCATAGTCAAAGCCACTCAGGTGCCAGCACCACGGAGCACCTGATCTGTTCATGGTGAATCCGCTCAGGTGCCAGCACCACGGAGCACCTGATTGTTGTGCTGGTTTGTGCAGGCTGAAAGGAGACAGTCACCTGCTTTTGGAGTTGATGTAACGAGCTGGGGACGGAGTTACTAAAAGGTGGTGCCGTGGGAATGAACAGGCTCAAGGAAATGGGGAGTCAGTGAGGACAGGGGGTGAGCTGTAGCTGTCCCCCAGTGTTTAGAGTGGCTAGTTTGGAAGGAGACATTTGACCAGAGAAAAGACTAGAGAGAGGAGCCATGTGTGGTGCTGCGTCATACCTCTAATCCCATCATGTGGGAGGTAGAGGCAGGAGAATCAAGAGTTCAAGATCATCCTAAGCTACATAGAAAGTTCGAGGATAGCCTGGACTACACGAGACCCTGTCACCAAAAAAAAGGGCAGGAGGAGGGGCTGCTGGATCAGCCAGTAAAGTGAGGATTTGAGTCTGCATCCCATCACCCACATAAAAGCCAGACAAGGTGGGGTGCACCTGCGACCCCAGCACTAGAGAGGCAGAAACGGGGATCCGTGGAGCTCACTGGCCAGCCAGCCTGGCCAAATGGATAAGACCCTGTCTTTAAAAATAAGACGGAGCCCAGTGGTGGCACACGCCTTTAATCCTAGCACTTGGAAGGCAGAGGCGGGTGAATCTCTGAGTTCGAGGCCAGCCTGGTCTACAGAGTGAGTTCCAGGACAGAGTTACACAGAGATACCCTGTCTTAGAAGAGAGAGAGAGAGAGAGAGAGAGAGAGAGAATCAAGGAAGACACCAGACTTCAACCTCTGTCCTCCACACTGACAAATGCATGCAAGCGCAAACTTGCCCGTGCATGCAAACACACACACACACACACACACACACTCAAAACAAGAAAATGAAACAGTTGGCCATGTAGAGATGGAAGGAACAGTGTTCAGGCTTGCTTGCTTGTTTAATGTGGGCAAACACCAGATCACTTGTAAAGTGATAGGATTCAGCAGGGCAGGGGGAGGGGTGATAGGTGAGGGGAGACAGTCCCCTATCGGATTGGACTGGTCACCCACAGAAGGGGACACAAAGGTGCTAGGACAGATATCACTCCCTCTCGTGCCCCTCCCTCTCATTCTCCCCTTTCTTCACTTTCTTTCTTCCCTCTCCTTCTCCTTCTCCTTCCTACTGGGGGTGCTACATAAGCACCCAACCCTGAGCTACATCCCCAGCGTGGGAGCTCTCTCCTGAGTGTTGCTAACTCCTTCATGAAATTGGGAGCAAAGCCAGAAACTGAGTCTGAGACCAGAGGAGGGAGTGTAAGAAATAGATGGTTTGTGGGACTCCCGAGAATAGGGTCTAAGCAGGCAAGAGGAGGAATTACAGTGTGGTCATGGAGCCATGTGAGGCAGCAATGTAGCCATACAGGCAGAAGGGAAAATGTTCTTAAGGCTGATAAAACAATGGACCTTAAGGAATTGGAATTGCCCAGGAAATCTCGTACTTAAGGTATTGTGGTTTGAGTGAAAATGCGCCCCCCCAATAGGTGCATAATTTGAATACATGGTCCTCAATTGGTGGAACTGTTTGGGAAGGATTAGGAGGTGTGTCCTTGTCAGAGGAAGTGTGTCACCAGAGGTGGGCTTTGAGGTTTCAAGAACCCCCACCACTCCCAGTTAGCTCTCTCTGCCTTGTCCTTGTGGATCAGATGTGAACTCTCAGCTACTGCTCCAGCTCCATGCCTGCCTGCCTGCCCCCATGCTCCTCACCATGATGGTCATGGGCTCACCCTCTGAGTGTGGGTGAGCTTCCAATCAACTCTTTCCTTTATAAATTGCCTTAGTGTCTCTTCACAGCAATAGAAAAGTTAACTGAGACTGGAGAAAGAAAAGGCTGAAGCCCTGGGAGACGCCATGGTGCAGCCTTCCTGAAGGAAGTGCATCATTGTGGAGGGCTCTGAGACTAAAGGCCTTGCCTACTTCCAATTTGCTCTCTGTGATTCATGCTCACAGTTAAAGACGTGAACTCTCAGCTTCCTGCTCCAGCTGCTGCCTGCTGCCACACTTCTCTATCACAACGGAACCTTCTTATCCCTCTGGAACCATAAGCCCAAATAAATTCTTCTCTGTGTTGCCTTGGTCATGGTGTTTTACCATAGCAACAGAGAGTAACTAATACAGCTTCTTAAGGGGGAGAAACAATTAAGTGTCTTGACGATAGACCATTTTGGTGACTCTCAAGTTATATCTCAAAGGCTTGCTAAAGGTATTCTTTCTCTCTCTCTCTCTCTCTCTCTCTCTCTTCCCTCTCCCCTCTCCCCTCCTTCTCTGATACAAAGTCTCATGTGGCCTTCTGTGAAGCCAAGGATGACCTTGAACTTCTCACCCTCCTGCCTTGACCTTCCAAGCGCTGGGATTACAGCTGTGCACCACACACAGTTTATGGTACTGAAGCCTGGACTCGGGGCTTCATGATGGTGGCAGCCAAACCTGCTACCAGCTGAGCACATCCCCTCCCTTTTCTTCCTGATAAGTGGCTGCAGAGGACTTGCATGGAGTCGTAATCTGATAAGGAAAATCCAGGAAGCACCAGGGTTGCACAAGGTTTAGGACGTATCTTTTACCATAATGGAGTGTCTGGGGAGATTCCTGGGAAGTTGCAGGTCACAGCTGGGAAGGGAGAAAGGCCTTAAGGAATGTGGCTAATGGTGCTGGAATGTTGACTTCCTAGCTGGAGAGCCTTCAAGAGGCTCCTGGATGAGACTCCTTTCCGTTCTCCTGTCCCCATCATACCCCTGTCTTTCCGTCCTGTCTCATGGGAGAGCAGAAGTTAAAAATCCAGGTGTGGGCGGGGCTTCATTCCCTCCAAAGGTTCTTGGAAACGCCCCTTCCTGTCATTTCTAGTACCTGGTGACTCCAGATTCCTTGTCACACAGCAATCGAAAGTGTCTCTAGCCCTCTCATGTCTCTCTAGGCCCCTCCTCTTGTAAGGACACCAGTCATTGTTTGCATTTAGGGCTCAAGCTTGATATAGAATGGCATTGTCATGTCCATGCACACATGCCCAAGCCTTCCCCCTCCCTCAGAGCATCCTCATACAGTCGGGACCCAGCTGCCCTGTGTCACTGGCATGGCTGGAGCCAAGATACACTAAAGAGAGACACTTGTGCCCTCCTCCAGCTATGAGGTTATAGAAACAATGGTCTCTGTGGAATTGGAAGTCACCCCCCCCCCCAAGTCTCAGAATTGAAGGAAGGAAAGGCCGAAGCCCCAGGTGCTTGTCGCCACTTGTCAGACCACCTTGAAGGAGAGACAGGAAGCTGAGACAATGATGGGTCAGTGGCAGACAGGGATACACCTTGACTGAGATTTCTTAGCTATGCATAACCCCTATTTAAACATAAACCTCAGAAACTGGAGAGACAGCTCAGTGGTTAAGAGCACTAGTTGCTCTTGGAGAGAACTTGGGGTCAATTCCCAGCACGCACATGGCAGCTCACAGCCATTTCTAACTCCAGTCCCAGAGGATATGATGCCCTCTTCTGGCCTTTCCGAGAACTGCATGCATGTGGTGCACAGAGGTGCATGCAGGCAGGACACCCTTTCACATAACATAAAAACAATTAAAACAAGCTGGGCGGTGGTGGCGCACGCCTTTGATCCCAGCACTCAGGAGGCAGAGCCAGGCGGATCTCTGTGAGTTCGAGGCCAGCCTGGTCTACAGAGCGAGATCCAGGACAGGCACAAAAACAACACAGAGAAACCCTGTCTCGAAACACAATAATAATAATATTTAATGTTAATATTAATATGTTATGACTGGTGTCCTTACAAGAGGGGCCTAGAGAGACATGAGAGAGCTAGAGACACTTTCAATAATAATAATAATAAAACAAAAAAATTAAAAAAATCATGAACCCTTATACCAGGACCCTGAAAGTGGA
Organism: Peromyscus nudipes; assembly: GCA_902168325.1. Classification (NCBI taxonomy): domain Eukaryota; kingdom Metazoa; phylum Chordata; class Mammalia; order Rodentia; family Cricetidae; genus Peromyscus; species Peromyscus nudipes. The sequence continues at coordinate 8,379 of CABHPH010142836.1, forward strand.
CTTTGGGGTCCCTGGACCTCTTCATTTGTTCCTCTTTCCAATGTAGCCATATTGAATAAATCTCTGTTTTTCACTATTATGCATCTCGTTAACTGATGTATTTGAGGCCGGGTGGCTGAACCTAGCTTATCAGGTCTTCTTTAACCATAAAAACTCCAGCGACAGTGATTTGGGTATGTGGGGCACTCTCCATGGCATGTCATATGTTTTGTTTTCTGGCTTCTTTAAAGTTATCCCACGGAAGTAAACATCAACACCCCCTCACTGTTTTAGGCACAGGGTGGTTTCAGTTGCACTTACAAGGAATCCTGGCCTTTGAACACCACTGTACCACCTGTAGCCCTAAGACTACACCATGCTGTCCTACACCAAGTGTGCAAAATGGAAACACTGTTGACTGTGGTGTGTGTGTGTGTGCGCGCGTGCGTGCACATGTCTTTGCCCTTACCTTGCTAGGGACTGAACCCTGGGCCTCGTGCACGCCAGCCGAGTTACCACTGAGCTATACACTGCCGGTCCTCTTCATAGTTGGTATTAGCCAAAAGTCCAAGAATTGATCTAGTCTTTTTACCATTTTGAGACAGGGTCTCACTAAGTTGCCCACATTGGTCTTGACCTTACTCTGTAGCCCAGACAGGCCTTAAACTTGTGATCCTCCTGCCTCAGCCTTCTGAGTAGCTGAGGTTACAAGTCTGTTTCAGCAGACTGACTGGCCACTGGTTCTATGAGAAATACATTCCCACAGAATAAGAGGGAATTTGTTTCATTTAGAGCATATCTTCTCCGGGCTGAGGACGTCACTTAGGGACAGGATTTTTGTGTGGCATGCAAGAGGACTCCGCATCAGACAGAAAATAAAAATAAGGGTTGGGGATGTCACTTAGTGGCTGTGGTGCTCGCCTAGCCTTTCTGAAGCCCTGAGTTCTATCCTTGGCACCGATAAAAGCAGGTGTGGTGGCATGCACCCGTGATCCTAGCCCTCGGGAAGTAGAGGCTGGCAGAGCGGAAGGTCAAGGTCACCCTCTACAGTGGTCTACTAAACAGTGGATTTGAGGCCAGCCTGGGCTGCATGAGACCCTGCCATTCATAAGTAAGTCCTGTGTATATTTTTCTGGTAACTTCAATTCTATTCTTTTTTTTTTTTTTTTTCAGAGCTAAGGACCGAACCCAAGGCCTTTGGGCTCTACCACTGAGCTAAATCCCCAACCCCTTCAATTCTATTCTTTATCTGCGTATACATCTATTGCACACTAAATTTATTTATTTTTTAGTATTGCCATTTCTGTTAAAAACAAATGCAACTCTGATTTTGAGTAGAGTATATAAATGCTTTCTAAGGAGGGCACAAGACGGGATCTAGGCACACGGAGGATGTGCCGGCCCCTGCCTGGGGGCTGGGGCAGTCGTCATCCTCCAGACCTTGACAGTCACTGTGACTGTCCTCAAATGTACCAGAGGAAGCCAAAACAAAGGTCGTGCCCTTTTCTTGCATGCTCTTGAGAGGCGCTGATAACCCATCACGTGGGTTTCTTGGCACATACAGGAACTGGGTACCTCACATGGCTGGGATTGTGACCAAAGGAGAAAGAAAAAAAAAAAAGAAAAAAGGAAAAAACAAGAAGGAAGCAGAGTGTCAAAAGCCAGGGCTGGAGCCAATTGCAAGTGCCTGGCTTGAGGAAGGACGTTACCAAATATTTGCTGAATAGCAACTAAATGTTTATCTTAGATAAACACTTTGGAGTTTTATGGTAAGCCGGTTGTGAGCTTTACAATTCTACTAGGCAAATACTTCTAAGTATTGTTATAAATTAAGCATATCGGGTTCCACACGACACACAAAAGTGTCTCTTTTGCTGTCGGATGGTAAATCTTTCATAAGTCTTGGGGCTGCGAGATGGCTCGGTGGGTAAAGTGTTTGCCCTACAAGCATGATGTCCTGCCTTTGATCCCCCAAATACACACGAAAAGGCCAGGCCAGGCATGGAGGCCAAGGCTTGTACTACCAGCACTGGGTGGGGAGGCAGAGACAGGCAGATCCCTGGAACTCAGTGTCCAGCCAGCCTGACCTCTGAGGCAAGTTCCAGGCCTGTAAAGGACCTTGTCAGAAGACACAAGATGGGCAATCCCGAGGAACACCATGTAAGGTTAACTTCTGGTCACCACGCGCTTGCGTCCCCAAGTGGAGCTGTACCCATATGCACGCACATACACACACAGACACACATACAATCTTTTATAAGTCACATATATACATATTCAAATGTACATAATACCCTTTGCTTTTCCTCTTTCTCTGTGGGGATTAAATCCAGGGCCTTGGCACACTGTGCAAGCATTCTACCACTGAGCTACGCCCCAATCTTCCCAGATTTCTTGACTGAGGGACAGAGAGTCCAAGGACGTTTCAACCAAATTTAGATGCTGAGGCAGGTAAGGTGGAGGGGAAGATCCTGGTTGGAAGAACAACTGGTTCTCATCAAGAATGTTCTAGGCTAGGACCTTCCTGTATAATTTGAGCAAGCAACTGAGCCTCCTAAACTGGAGACATCAAATATCTTTCAACATTAGAACGGTTTCCTGGGCTGGGAGATGGTTCATCAGTAAAGTGCCTGACATGATGACCTCTGTTTGATACCAGAACACATGTTAAAAAAAAACAAAAAAAACAAAACAAAACAGGCTGCTGGGCGGTGGTGGCACACGCCTTTAATCCCAGCACTCGGGAGGCAGAGGCAAACAGATCTTTGTGAGTTCGAGGCCAGCCTGGTCTACAGAGTGAGATCCAGGAAAGGCGCAAAGCTACACAGAGAAACCCTGTCTCAAAAAAAAAAGAATACCTGAGAAAACAGGCATGGGGCATGCACCTGTAATCCCAGGCTCATTGGCCGGCCAGACTCGCCAAATTGGCAAGCTCAAGGCCATTGAGTGCCTGTCTCTAAAAACAAGGTCTGGGGCTTGGGAGGTAGTTCAGAGGTTGAGAGCACTTCCCCCACAATCATGACTATCAGAATTTGAACCCCAGCGCCCATGTTAGAAGCCAGGTATCCCACGTCTACCTGTAACCGCAGTTCTGAGGGGAGGGGAGATGGGAGGGTATCTGGGGCTCGCTGGCCTCCAGCCTAGTCAAGAAAACATGTGCCCTGGAGCAGAAGAGATGGCTCAGTAGATAAGGGCACTGGCCGCTCTTGCCGAGGACCCCAGTTCAGTTCCCTGCATCCATGTGGTGGCTCACAAACATCCATAACTCCGAGTTCCAAGGGATCGGATATCCTTCTAACCTCCATGGGCACCAGGCACACATGTGCTACACATATTTACATGTAGGTAAAACACACATACATACATATAAAATAAATAAATCTTACCAGGCATGGTGGTGCACACCTTTAATCCCAGCATTCGGGAGGAAGAGGCAGATGAAGTCTCTGCAACTTTGAGGCCAGCCTGGTCTACATAATAAGTTTCAGGCCAGCCAGGGCTACACAGTGAGACCCTGTCTCAAAATAATATGAAGTAAATCTTAAAACAACAACAACAACAAAAAAAAAACTATGGGTACAGGGAGAGAACCTACCTCAAAGGAATAGAGAATGCCATTGACCTCATGTCACGTGCCTAGAACCACTTGACTGATAGAGGAAGATTTAAATCCTTTTCTAAACTCCAGTTCTGGCCAGACTCCATGAAGTACATTCCCACTTTAGGTCAAAAATATGTCTGCATCATTCCAGAAAGCCATGTCTGGTTTTTCAAACATGCAGCATGAGGTGGAGGGAAAGCTGTCTGTGTATGGGAGTCTGGAGAAACGGCTTAGCAGTTCAGAGCACTTACTGCTCTCTCAGAGGCCCAGACTTTGGGTTCCAGCACCCACATCAAGCAGCCCATAAATGGCTGCAACTCCAGCTCCACAAGATCCTAAGTCCCCCTAAAAAGAAGAATGGAGAAGGTTGTGGGCCAGCCTAGCATGCATGAAGCCCTGGGTTCCATTCTCCAGCACTGCAAAAATGGCTACCACCTGGAATCCCATTATTTGGGAAACAGGAGAGTATAGAAGTTCAAAGTTGGCCTCGGTTAGGGTGACTATTGCTATGATGAAACACCATGACCAGAAGTACCTTGGGGAGGAGAGAGTTGAGTTCACTTATTCTTCCTTCTTACGGTTCATCATTGAGTTAGTCAGGGCAGGAACTCACCCACGGCAGAAACCTATGGACAGGAGCTGATGTGGAGGCCATGGAGGGGAGCTGCTTACTGGCTTGTTCCTCATGGCTTGCTCAGCCTGCTTTCTTATGGCACTCAGAACCACTATCCACAATGGGGTCGGCCCTCTCAGGTCAATCACTAGTTAAGAAATGCCCTACAGGCTTGCCTACAGCCTGATCTTATGGAAACAATTTCTCAACTGGGGTTCCCTCCTCTCAGATGACTCCAGCTTATGTCAAGCTGACCTAAAACTAGTCAGCACAGAGTTCCAGGCCAGCCTGTACTATGTTAGACATCTTAAAGGAGTGGGAGGCAATAATCAAGACCACTCCGAAGTAAGGAAATTGCCAGCATCACAGAAGATGAGCACTGCCTAGGATCTCACTGAATGATCTTTTGTAGTTACATAGTATCACTGGGGAAAAATGGTGTGTAACTCCACAGTTCTACTCTGTCACAGGATAGATAGGAAGTTATCTGGATTTACAGAAGTCTTTTCCAGGGTAGGGATGTAAAATCAGTACTAGAGCACCTGCCTAGAATCCCCCAGTGAGGGGTTGGGGTGTGACTCAGTGGTAGAGCACCTGCCTAGAATCCCCCAGTGAGGGGCTGGGGTGTGGCTCAGTGATAGAGCACCTGCCTAGAATCCCCCAGTGAGGGGCTGGGGTGTGGTTCAGTGGTAGAACACCTGCCTAGAATCCCTCAGTGAGAGCTGGGGATGTGGCCATCAATAGAATGTTTGCTCAACATATGTTAGGCCCTGGGTTTGATCCAGAGTGCTGCAAGAAGTTTCTTTGTGTTTAACTTAACAGTGGTAACAGGAGACAAAGTAGAACCTGAAGGCACACCTGTGCCCAACTACTGATTACTGAATTTGGTGACAAACATGGATTCTCTTTGTTTGGGGGAAGCAGACGAGGGGCCAGTCCCAGTTGAGACAAATAATTCATGACTCTGGGTCTAGGACCCAACCTGGAAACTCTCTTCAGAGGACTCTTCATGTGTGGGGTGGCTAAAGATCCTGCTGTCTTTCTCACAGCTGCTTTTAGTATTGCAGAGCCACCCAGAACCAGTCCTCCTCAAAGTCAGAGGATCTAAGATGGTGCTGTCACGGGGACTTGGCTTTGTGAGACAAATGAGCTTGGGGAATTGCGGTGGGGAGGGCCTTTGACAGGAGAGGATGCCATGTGCTGGAGAGGCGACTCGGCAGGAAAGAGTACTTAACTCTACAGCAGGAGGACATGAGTTCAAATCCCCAGATTCCCACATGGTCAGGTTTGTCCCTGCCCATGCTTGTCGTGGTGCCGAGCAGAGACTGGAGGATCACTGGGGTGGTCTGGATGAGATGTCCCTCGTAGTCTCGAGCGAGCCCCAGGTGGCGGTGCTGTTTGGGAGGTGTGGCCTTGCTGAAGGATAGACATCCCTAGGGGCAGGCTATGAGGCTTCAAAGACTCAATTCCCCAGTTCACTCTCTCTCCTTCCTTCCTGTGCTTTTGAGATGTGAGCTCTCAGCTGTTCCTACACCCATGTCTACCGCCTGCCGCCACATCAATGCCAGGATGGACTCTCATCCCTCTGGAACCATAATCCCAAATAAACTCTCCTTCCAGAATCTGCTTTAGTCATGGTGTTTTATCCTAACAACAGAAAAGCCACTAAGACAATCACTGAGGCTTGCTGGCCACTAGCCTAGGTTCAGGTGAGAGACCCTGTCTCTCTGTAGCCCAGGCTGGCCTCGAACTCAGAGATCCGCCTGCCTCTGCCTCCTGAGTGCTGGAATTAAAGGTGTGTGCCATCATGCGTGAGGTGAGAGACCCTGTCTCAAAAGAATAAGATGGAGAATAATAGAGTAGGTCACCCAACGTCCTCTGTCCTCTGTAGCTGACACTACACGTATAACACACACACACACACACACACACACACACACACACACACACACGGTGGGGGGGGGTACTATGATAAAGGGACAGAGAAAAAACCACCCACTTTTCCTGTCCCTTCTCACTCCCTCCAAGTGTCTTCACCAGCCAGGCCTCCTGAGCCTCAGCCCAGAGCCTCATACCTGCTTCCTGCACTGTGGTGCCCATGGCTAGTCCCCGCAAGATGCCCAGGAGTGGCGAGAGGGAGCCTGAGGTTGGGCCAGGAAAAGCCCCCTTATGCTCCAGCAGCTGACAGGCAGTGACCGACATGAAGGAGTGACCCAGAAGGCCAGTGAGGAAGAGTCATACCATTGAGAATGCGGGGGAGGCAAGGAGGAACTGGGCAGGCTGGGCCTCACAGGGGACAGAATGCAGCCTCATAATCCTGCTCTGTGCCAAGGTTCTTAGGTTCTGAGCTCCGGTCAGCAGGAGGTGACTCCAGCTCAGCTATTTCATCCCTCTGCCAAGAGATGTGATACAACCCAGGATTCATGCGGGGACTGTAGAGCCACCATGTGATAAACAGCCACCAAGCAGGAAAGACATGGTCCAGTGTCAGACTTTAGCCTGTGGCCCCAGAAAGGTCAGAGTGAAAGGCAAGACCTGCAGCCTTATCCCCAAGGAGGCAGAAATAGCCCCGACGTTCCCTGAACTAAATAAACAATGAACATTATATAATAATTTCATGAGGCTGAGCAAGGTGGGGCACACCTGTAAGTGCAGCCCTCAGGGGTCTGGAGGAGAAAGATTGCAAGTTTCAGACCAGCTAAGGTTCTATGAAGTAACTGTCTCAGAATAAATAAATAAACACACATAAACATACTTACACATACACGTCATACCATATACACACTCTCACATGCATACACACACTCACACATATACATATACACACACACACACATATACATATACACACATACACTCACACATAAACTCATACACACACATTATACATATACACACTCTCACATACACACACTCACACATATACATACACACACTCACATATACACACACTCACACATAAACTCACATACACACACACATACACGTCTTTCCTAATGAAGATTTGAAAACGGTGTTTATGAAAATATAGTGAGAAAAGGCAGATTAAGAAGAAAAAAAAAGGCCAGGCGTGGTGGTGCACGCCTTTAATCCCAGCACTTGGGAGGCAGAGTCAGGCAGATCTCTGTGAGTTCGAGGCCAGCCTGGTCTACAGAGCGAGATCCAGGGCAGGCTCCAAAGCTACACAGAGAAACCCTGTCTCGGAAAAAAAACAAAGGAGGAGGAGGAGGAGGAGGAGGAGGAGGAGGAGGCTAATTATCACAATGCACACATCCCTGGGAACCATGCAAAATCTAAAACTCAAATGAAGTGGTGTGGCACTGGGGGTGTGTGTCAGTTAGCATTTCCCAAGTCTTGGGTTACAACCCCAGCACCACACAAACCTGACATAGAGGTGCGCGCCCGTCATCCCAGCGTTCTGGGAAGTGGAGGCAGGAGGATGAGAAGTTGAAGATCATCTTGGGTTACACAGTGAGTTTGAGGTCAGTCTGGACTAAATGAGACCATATCTTTAAGGGGAGTAAACAGATGTTTGAAGCTTAAACACTCACATGGATGAAGGAGAGAACCAACTCCACTTGTCCTGTGACAAAAACAGTTTTTTAAATTAATGTAATTTTTAAAGTCAGCAATCAAGATGAAGGATCACATAACCATGGCAAGTCAGCACAGCGGAGGAGAGCAGCTCACAGCAGGGCAGCCAGAAAGCAGAGAATGGGAATAAAGAAAAATGGTGAGCTGCAGACCCAAGCACGAGCCCCCAGGGACCCTCTTCATCCAGCCAGACTTTCTGACGTTTCCACGGTGCATCTACCTTGTTTTAACACTTGCTGGGATAAAACACCTTGGCAAAAACAATGTGAGGGAGGAAACATGTTTTGGTTCATAGTCCCAGGGTTCTGTCCATCATGTTGGGAAATTCACAAGACTTTTTTTTTTTTTTTTTTTTTTTTTTTGAGACAGAGTCTTACTATCTCCTGGTTGGCCTGGGCTTACTGTGTGGACCAGGCTAGTCTCAAATTCACAGAGATCCACCTACCTCTGCCTGCCCGGTGTTGGGACTAAAGGTGTGTGCCACCATACAATCCAAGACTCAAGTCCAGAAAATGGTGTCACTGTCCTTTAGGGTGGGACCCTGTCACCCCTCACTGTCGGCCAGCTCAACCTAATCTAGATAACCACTCACAGGTGTACCTGGAGGCTTGCCTCCTTGGGAACTTGTCAAGTTAACAAGGGAGATTAACCATCACAGCCTTTCAAAATAGTGCCAGCATTTGGGGACCACATAGACAAGACAGGAGCCTGTGGTGGACATTGAGTATTCAGACCACAACACCGCTCCATCTTTCTCTTCTTGACTGTAGCTGCAATGTGACCAGAGGCTTTGGGCTTCTGATGCTTGATTTCCACGCAATGATGGACTGTATCCTCACACTGTGTAGGAGACCTTGTCCTGAGGATTACTTTGAAGCAACAGTGATTTAGAGGAACCCACAGGCGGGCCGCCAAAGATGTCAGCAGTGGTGAAGGTACAGCTCAGCCCTGCCACCAGCAGCAGTAAAGGGGGATCCTTGAGGATACAGAAGGAAGGATGAGTCAGCTCGGAGTAGATATATTTCTCCTGTAAACACTGGCATTGGAGGTAGAGAGAGGGCTCAGCAGTTGAGAACCTGTTCTGCTCTTGCAGAGGACCTAAGTTGCATTCCCAGCACCCAGGTCAGGCAGCTCCAGGAGATCCAACACTCTCTTCTAGTCTTTGAGGGCAGCTACACTCAAATACATATACTCACACAGACACGCACATAATGGAAAATAAAAACAAAACCTTTGTAAAAAGTCCATATCTAGTATGTGGCTCATTGTTTACCTTTGTGGAAATGTGTTTGTTAATATAAAAACAACAAAACAATGACTGTCCCAGAGCACTGAGTGGAAAAATGACATCCACATTCTCCGTAGCTTGTTTAATGCCCAATTTATTTATCTATCTATCTATCTATCTATCTATCTATCTATCTATTTATTGGTTTTTTTTTTAGACAGGGTTTGTTTGTTTATTTATTTATTTATTTATTTACTTATTTTTTTATTTTTATTTTTTTTTTGAGACAGGGTTTCTCTGTGTAGCTTTGGAGCCTTTCCTGGAACTCACTCTGTAGCCCAGGCTGGCCTCACAGAGAGCCGCCTGCTAGTAAGTAAGTTAGTGTAAGTGTTGCTGGATGGTGGCGCACGCCTTTAATCCCAGCACTTGGGAGGCAGAGGCAGGTGGATCTCTGTGAGTTTGAGGCCAGCCTGGTCTACAGAGTGAGTTCTAGAATCGCCAGGGCTACAGAGAAACTCTGTCTTGAAAAACCAAAAAACAAGCAAACAACAACAAAAGCCTTGTAAATCTTACAGGCCAAATTTTTAAAACCATTCTCCCTGGCACATCTGAAAGTTTGTAAGAATATTAAATTAATTCTCTTCCACAGTCTAACCTGCAGCAATAAATGCAGTACAAACAGAGTACCTGTTACATAACAAATAAAGGCATGTGCCAGTGTTAAAAACCACAAAACCAAATCCTGGGTTTAAATTTCAGTTAAAGAACTGGAGAGGTGGCTCAGTGGTTAAGAGTACTGGCTGCTCTTGCAGAGGACCCTGGTTCGATTCCCAGCACCCACATAGCAGCTCACAACTGACTGTAACTCCAGTTCTAGTGGATCTGAAACCCTCTTCTGGCCTGAGGGCAGTAGGCACCAGAGTTGTACATAGACATACAAGCAAGCAAAAAAGCAAAACACCAAAACACATAAAAGAAAAGTAAAAAATAAATCTCAATTCCTTTACTTAAAAAAAAAAAATTGCAGACGGGGCTGGAGAAATGGCTCAGTGGTTAACAGCAGTCACTGCTGTTCCAGAGGACCCAAGCTGGGTTCCCAGCACCCACGTCAGGCAGCTCATAACTGCCTGTAACTTCAGCTCTGGGGACACCTACACACAAGTAGCTAACAGGCACATAAAGACAGACAGACAGACAGACAGACAGACACACACACACACACACACACACACTAAATGTGCAGGTTGTGTTTTTGTTTTTGTTTGTTTGAGACACAATCTTGATGTATAGACCTGGCTATCGGGAACTCTCTGTGTAGACTAATCTAGCCTTGGACTCACAAAGACCCACCTACCTCTGCCTCCGGAATGCTGGGATCAAAGGTGTGTGCCACCACACTCAGCTATAAAGGAATGTTTTTTATAAATTGAATAGAGGGGTTAGGGTATAGCGCAGTTGATAGACTAGTTGCCTAACACACAAGAGGTCCTGGGTTTGATCCCCTATCATTGCATAAGATGGGCACAGAAGCGCTTGCCTATAATCTCAGCCCTGGGGAGCTGAAGGCAGGAAGATCAAAAGTTCAAGGTTAGCCTTGGCTACATGGCAAGTTCAAGGCCAGCCTAGACTCATGAGAATATGTCTCAAAATATTTGGAGATGGTAGAACTGAGGAGGTGGGGCCAAGCTGAAGAAAGTGGATCACTGAAGGTGATCCTTTGGGGCTCTGCGTTGCTCTGGCCACTTTCTGTTTATTTCCTGTCCACTATGAAGGGAACAGCCCTCTTCTCTGAGTTCCCACCCACCACCATGATGTTCTGCCCAAGCACGCGGCATAAATTCTTCATCTTAACCAGCTGTGTGCTGGTAAGTTTCTGTCAGCGTGACACAAACCTCGAAATCTCTGGGAAGAGGGAGTCTTATTTGAGGGTATGTTCCCATCATATTGGCCTGTAGGCAGATCTGTGGGCTATTATCTTAATTAATGACTGCTGGGGGAGGGCCCAGCCCACTGTAGGTGATGTCACCCCTGGGCAGGTGGTCCTGGGGGCTATAAGAAAGCAGACTGAGCAAGCCAGGAGGAAGGAGCAAGCCAGTGAGTTCCTCCATGGCCTTTGCTTCAGTTCCTGCCTCCAGGTCCCTGCCTCAGGCTCTTGCCCCGACTTCCTTCAGTGATGGACTGTGATCTGAGAGTTCTAAGATGAAGTAAACTCCCCAAGTGGCTTTTGATCGTGGTGTTTCTCACAGCAATAGAAATGCTAACTAATGAGAACAGAGACAATAACACAAACTGACACACCAAGGGAGATTCGCCACACCTGACCCAAACTCTCTTTTCTCCAAATCACTTCGACTACCTACCCCATCTCTGACCCCCTACAGTGAGTGAGAACTTCCCTTAACCTCAGGCAGTTCACAGGAGTGTGCCGACAGGGATTAAGAAGGCACAAGACACACAAATGTATTATGTGCACAGAGGGGTGTCACAGGAATATGATTACCCATCAACCCCAAGCTCGGGGTTTGTGTCTTCCTGAATGGGGAAGACAGAGGGAACGGTGGTGAGTAAATGGGTCAGGAGTAAATACTTAGGGGCCCAGGAAATGGAAATTAACTTGTAAATGGTTTTCTTGAATGTGTGTGTGTGTGCATGTGATGAGCACTGTTAGGTATCAAGTACTGAGCCATGCTAGGGAGAACTGGCCAGTGTCCACTTTGATATGTTAATAGGTACCTCAGCTAGCCATTTGTCCCGGATTTCTGAAACACAACAAGTATACTGTCGGAGCCCATTAGGTTTCCTAGTGGCTGTACCCAGCAGGATTGCCTAAGAGGATGATTGGACCACAGGCCTGGGTACCAGGTGACTGTAACTAGCAAGCGGGGAGGTCTTTTGCTCCACTCCTTGGCATTGTTATAAATAGACCTTTGGAAAAAGTTCTGGGCCGGTGGATAAGGATCCAGGCCTACCCGAGTCTATCCTGTGTTTTCTCTCTGTTTCTTTACTCTCTATTTCTAACTAAGTCTCTTATCCCTCAATCCTCAAGAGTTCCTGGGGTAAATAAGTGTGGGGACTGGTCCCCCACAGTATACTTGCACACATGGCCTGGTGAGGCCAGGGACAACCTCAGATGTCATCCTCAGGAACAGTGTCCACCTCTCTTGAGACAGGGTCTCTCACTGACCTGGAGCTTACTCATTTGGCTGGGCTGGCTCACCAGCAAGCCCCATAGTCCCCCCATCACTGCCTGTCCAGCACTGGGACTGTGAGAATGTGCCACCATGCCCAGCTTTTTACATTGGTATTGGGAATCCACACTTGGGGCTTCATACTTGTGTACACTTTACCAACTGAGCCATCTCCCCAGCCCCATAAACTGTTTCCTTTGGAATCAGAATGAGTCTAAGACAGGCATTATATTTTGACAAATCTACTTGGACCCAGCTGCAGCCTTAAGGCCTTCCCTGTCACAAACCATGAGACTTCAGAGACAGAGGATTGCGTTTGCTTTGACAAGTCTAGCCTCTAGGCAGGGAATCGCAGAGACCTTCCCTCACCTGCCCTGTAGGAGACAAAGAATCAAAAGACAGAGAGCTGAGGAGATGGTTCAGTGGGTGCGAGAACTTGCTAAGAAAGCATAAAGACCGAAGTTCAAATCCCTAGCATCCACATGACCCAAAAAAAGCCAAGTATAGCTACAGAAACCCGTAACCCAATGTCACGGGGCAGAGGTAGATCTCTGGGACTTGCTGGCTAGAAGTTCAGCAGGAGACGCTATGGAAAGGGAACAGGGAAAGAGTGACGCAGCAGGATTCTAGACATCGTCCTCTAGCTCCATGTGCACACACATGTGCGCACACACGGAAGTGGGAGGTTAGAGTGTCCTGAATTCCAAGACTTCCCCAGGCAGCATGTCAAAGTCCTCCATTTTGGGACATCATCTCCTGAGACCCAACACCAGCACTTACGGAGCACCAGTGATACCGAAGGATAAGTAAGCATGGTGATACTTGCCTATGACTCCCGCACTTCAGGGACTGAGGCAGGAGGATATCAAGTTTGAGACCAACCTAGCTTATAGTGTGAGACCCTGTCTCACGGGGAGTCACGCAGCGAAGTGGGGACAAGCTATCCTGAAGTGAACATTCCTCCAGTTTCCCTGAACAGATGACCATTACCACCTGAGAGAAAGGGCAGTGACAGGAAGTGTAAAATAGAAATTAGGGGACATGCCAGGCATGGTGGCGCACGCCTTTAATCCCAGTCCTTGAGAAGTAGAGGCAGGCGGATCTCTGTGAGCACCAGGCCAGGCTGTTTTACATAGCAAGTTCCAGGACCCCCTGAACTGCAGAATGGGACTCTGTCCCAGGAAAAGGAAGAAAGAGAGAAAGGGAGGGAGGGAAGGAGGGAGGAAGGGAGGGAGGAGAGAGAAAGAAATTAGGGGGAAAAATCTCATAAGGATCTCTTCACTCCTAAAACATACATATATATGAGGGCTGAGGAAATGCTTAGCAGGAAAGTGTCAGCCATGCAGACATGAGAATCTGAGCTTGAGCCCCTGACGATGGCATGCACTTGTAATCCCAACACTGGGTAGGCAGAAACAGATGGACACCCCCACACACACCCACACACCCCCCACACCCCACACACACCCGGGGCTCACTGGCCGGCCAGCTTATCCTATTCAGCAAGTTCCAGGCCAGTGAGAGACACTGCCTCAAAAACTAAGATAGCATTCCTGAGGACAACGGCCTAACTCAGCTTCTGGCTTCCACATGGACATACATGCACATACATGCCCCTGTACACACACACACACACACACACACACACACACACACACACGAATAAGCCATACACTTGATGACAATAGAAGGCTCAAAAGAGAAAGTATTGGTCACCTTTTGTTACAACAAAACGGCTGAGCAAAGGGTTCAGTCTGGGCTGGGCTGATTCACTGCTATGGGTGTGTGGGGAAGGTGTGGCAAAGCAAAGTCACTCACCTCAGGAACGCCGGGGAGACACCGAAGAGACCAGGGACAAGACACACTCTTCAGGGCTGGAGAGATGGCTTGGTAGTCATGAGTGTTTATTGCTCTCACAGAGGGATCAGAGTTCAGTTCTCAGCACCATTATCAGGTGGCTCACAGCCGCCTTTAACTGTTGTTTTAAGGGAACTGACTCCTCTTCTGGCCTCCACAGATACCTGCACACATATGGTGCACATAAACTCACGCAAGCACACACACACACACACACATACATACACAATGAATCTTTTTTAAAAGATACAGTCTTACTGGAGAAGCCCTGCCACTAAGGCTGCAGTCCACCATGTCGGGATCGTTCTCTCAGCTCAGCACGAAATGGAGGACCCCCTTTCTCAGCGGGGCTTCCTCCTCTCCTCTAACCTATTGGAGAGTGTCTCTAAGTTCAGATGCCCGACCTTATTTGGAGGGTGACCCTGCACAGAGCTCCCTACAAACGCTGTATGACTCAGCACCTAAGTCTCCATCTTCATCCCGACAGTATGATAATTAGAGGCTGTGCTGTGACCAATCAGCCCTCCCCATCTGTAACCCTAACAACCTTATATACCTTACCCATAGACCAATAAAATGAGCTATATCCTGGAAGTTCTTTTCAACATGCTCATGACCATCCAAACCCTGCTCACTCCTCCCTTTGGCCTCATGGGCCAGTGGCCAATGACCCCAGAGGAAAGGGAGACCCACATAGTCTAGCTGGGCACACATCTTTAATCCCAACACTCGGAGGCAGAGGCAGGTGGATCTCTGTGAGCTCGGCCTACAGAGTGATTTCCAGGACAGCCAGGGATACACAGAGAAACCTTGTTTTGAAAAACCAAAATAATAAATAAATAAATAAATAAATAAATAAATAAATAAATAAATAAATAAAGTCTTCAATGGCCTCTCAGGAACCTCCCAGAACTTACCTTCCACAGTTTCTACCATCTCTCAATAGTCCATCAATTACCTAATGCATTGATTAGGTCAGATTAGGTCAGTCTTCTGATCCCATCACATGCCCAAAGCTTCACTTCTGAACACTGCATTGAATACCAAGCCTTCAACATACTTCATAGCCAAGCCCTCAGAGAAATTCAATCATCTTATATTTAAAACACAGGGGCCAGGGAGATGGCAAGTCAGGAGAGCACTTGGCTTGATAAGGACTTAAAGGTGACCTTGGATTTATGATCCCCCTGCCTCCACTTCCCGAGTGCTGGGATTACAAATGTGGGTGACATTTTATGTGCTGGAGAATGAGCCCATGCATGCTGGGAAGTACTCTAGCAATGGAGCTACAACCCCAGCTCCTCACCCCCTTGGGAGGAAAAAAAAAAACAACAACCTAGCTTTTGGGGCTGGAGAGATAGCTCAGTGGTTAACAGCACAGGCTGCTCTCCCAGAGGACCCAAGTTCAGTTCCCAGCACCACATGGCAGCTCACAACCATCTGTAACTCTAGTTCCAGGGGATCCAATGCCCTCTTCTGGCCTCTGTGGGCACTGAATGCACCTGGTGTACATACAGACAGGAAAAGGGGAGAGGGACTTCTCTCAGTGACATTTGAAGAATGAATATATGGATATATGCTCCCAGGCGGTACGGAAGCCAAAAGCCAAACCGTATCCTGCTGTGCATGTCTTCTGGCTGCTTGTTGCTCAGGTGCGTCCTTCATAATGCATCAATGAACTGTGAAAAGGAAAACTATAACAAAAGCAACTTTTAGAGGGTATTTTAGAATAAACTGGCCCGTCAAGGAAGGATCCATACACAACTCATCAAATGCCTAGGAACGGGCGCTTTGGTAATGACCTCCATCCTTTGATACCTGGCAGCCGGAACAAAGGGGAACAACCAATGTCGGAGCTAACTAACTAGCTTCAACTATCAACTTGACACAAACCTATAGTAACCGGGAAGAAGAGACTTCAGCTTACGAATTAATGCATCAGCCTGGCTTGTGACCTTATCTGTGGGGTATTTCTTAATTGCTAATTGACATCGGAGGGCCCAGCCCACTGTGTGTGTTCCCTAGGCTGTGGGGCCTGGGCTGTACAAGTAGCTAAGCAAGCCAAATGCAGTGTTCCTCTGTGGTTTCTGCTTCAAGTTCTTGCCTTGAGTTCAGGTCTTGGCATCCTTTGATGATGGACTGTATAACCTGCAAGCCGAATACGCTCTTTCCATCTCTGAAGTTGCTTTTGGTCACGGCGTTTATCACGGTAAGAGAAGCAAATTAGGAGAACCAGTCAAGGACACTGTGCCCAGAGGATGCACACCGAGGCTCCGATCTGCCCACGTTGTCTTTATCTCTCCCTTCTCAGCACCTACGCTCCCACACAGCATTGATTCAGAGCCACTGGCACCGCAGGGGCCTGGGGGAAAAACTCGGGTAGAGTTCTGAGTTACACTTGACCAGCGTGTGTCAGGCTCTGGGTGTGACACCTCACACTGCAAAAAAGAAAAAGACAGGCTGGGGAGTGGCTGTCAGTAATGTGCCTGCCCTTCAAGCATGCGGACTTGACTCCAATCCCTAGGCACTGGAAGTGCACACCTGTAACCCTAGTCCTGGAGGGGCAGAGACAGGGGGCTCCTTGAAGCTCACTGGCCGGCCAGCCTATCCTAATCAGTGAGTGAGAGAGACTGTCCTAACACAAAAAGTGAAGAGTAACCGAAACACTTGGTGTTGATCTCTGACCCCCCCCCTCACACACACACACACACACACACACACACACACACACACACACATGGAAATGATCCTTGGCCAGGTATGACGGTACACGCCTGTAATCTCAGCAATTGAGGCAGAGCACTCAGTAGAATATGACCCACGAAGATTATCCTTTCTTAGGGAGTGTAGAGGTTCGAGCAAGAATAGCTCCCACAGGCTCATATATTTGAATGCTTAGTCATAGGGAGTGGCACTCCTTGAAAGGATTAGGATTAGGAGGTGTGGCCTTGGTGGAGGAAGTGTGTCACTGGGGATGGGTTTTGAGGTTTCCAAAACCCATGCCAAGCCCAGTCTTTCTCTGCCTACAAATCAGGATGTAGCCCTTAGCTCCAGCTCCAATGCTTGCCTGCATCCCGCCAGGAATGGACTGACCCTCTAAAACTGTAAGCTAGCCCCCATTAGATGTTTTCTATTATAAGAGTTGCCTTGGGGGCCAGGCGGTGGTGGCACACGCCTTTAATCCCAGCACTTGGGAGACAGAGGCAGGTGGATCTCCGTGAGTTTGAGACCAGCCTGATCTATAAAGTGAGTTCTAGGAAAGGCGCAAAGCTACACAGAGAAACCCTGTCTCGAAAAACCAAAAAAAAAAAAAAAAAAAGAATGCCTTAAGAGTTGCCTTGGTCGTGGTGTCTCTTCACGGCAATGGACAGTGACTAAGAATGAGAAAGGGAGTAGCCTAGCTGCACAGTGACAGGGGCTCTGTAATACCACTGTTCAGTAGTTTGCAAAAATCTGCCCCACATTCCAACGTGGCCATTTTGCACATGGTTCTTGGTTCTTGAGATGGAGGGCATGTGCTAATTCAAATGATTAAACTATTGAGAAACTTTAATTTTCTTTGGCTTA
>CABHPH010142838.1:619-21687 GCA_902168325.1 Peromyscus nudipes
CCCATTTCCATCTTCTCCAGGGCAAAGACTCCCCTGAGGATTGAGATCAACCTGGTGGAGTCAGCCCAGGCAGGTCTAGTCCCCTCCTCCCAGGCTGAGCCAAGGGTCTCTACTAAGCCCCAGGTTTCAAACAGCCAATTCATGCACTGAGCACAGGACCCGGTCCAACGGCCTGGATGCCTCCTAAACAGATGAAGCCAATCAACTGTCTCACCCATTCAGAGGGCCTGATCCAGTTGGGGGCCCCTCAGCCATAAAGGGCTGAGGCCAGCCCTGTTTGCAGCCTCAGTCTGTTAAGACAATTACAAGAATTTAATCCTGCTAAAATATTCCAGGAATGCTGACCACTAAAGCCTTGTTTTTTTGTCCTGTTCCAGAAATGTGTAACTGCTTATTTGCCTTCTGTAAACTTGTTTAACCACTGCTTTGCAAAAGGCCTGCATGTTATCTCTGGCCTGCGGAAGTGCAGGTATGCAGGAATAAAGTAATAGTGGCTTTTGCTTCTAAAAACCCCTCCCAATTTCAGTCAGAGCCACGGTCTTGAATCTGACCAAGGAGTCATAGTCAACAGTAGCTTTAATAAAATTTGACTAACTGGTGGTGGTCTACCCGGTGATCTCAAACTCCTCAACATGATTACAGCAATATAGGGGAAGCTTTTCTATAGACCTCAGATGTTATCTGATGACTTTTGTGTTGTTGGAAGCTGTCTACTAAGTTAGTAGATTTCAAAGAGTTTTTATTTATTAGTCACCAGATGCCAGGGCTGACAAAGCAGTAGGCAATGAATGGTTATTCAGAGGTTAAAGTTTGCCTGAGATAAGGTAATTAGAATTTGGACCTGCTGCAACATGCCATTCCCTCTTTATTACTACAATTTTAATCAATTTTTGCAGACACAGCTTATTTCAAGTTCTCTTTCACAGTATTTATTTTTCCCCTCACATATCAGGTATTTGGTGTTATATGTATAAGCTCATATTGAAAACTGTTCAATATAAACTAAGTTCATACTGTTTGGGCATATTTTGGGATACCTGATAGGAAAGATAACTAAAAATATATTATTAACTGATCAAAAATATATGAATTGCTTTTGCTAAGTAAACATAAAATGTAAATCAAAAAATAAGTTTCATGATGGATCTTTGTGTGGACATATTGTTAGTCCCATAGGACATACAGGAAACTTTCGACTATGTGAAAATATAACCAAAAAATACAGAACACAGAAAACTCATGCACTCAAAGCAGAGCAGTCAGAAATAAAACATGTGGTGGGTGACCACCATACACTCATACACTCAAAAGAGCCTGAACCTTTCTTTCTCAGCTCCAAGGTTGCAACAAAACTTACAACACACCTGAAAACACAGGCCCATCTATACACACAAAACAGACAGACAACACTTTCTGCACGAAACAGACAAAACTTTCTAACCAACCAGAAGCAGGCAGGCAAGCAACATCTCACTATTTGCCCTAAAGGGGAGAATATTGGTGTCTGGTTAACCCCTTCCACATTCAAGATTGGAACCCCCACAGAACAACCAGACTATGATTCACTAGGAGGCCCCTGTAGATGCTTGCTGCTTTTCTCAGCATGGCAGTTCACTCTGAAAGTCTATAAAACTGAAGGCAGCCTCAGAGCCTTGGAACATCTTAAGTCACCTGCTTCCTGAGATAGCACCTCAGTCCTGGAGTTCTGGAGAGAAAGTCCACCTTTAGAATTTGGGTAAGTGGCCTTAATCTCACTAGGGTCTCCAGAAAATGTTAATCCCACCAGTCAAGAATAAGACCACTGCCACAATTTTTGAGCCAAATTTGAAGCAAGCTTTACTTAAATGCTTGCCAGGATGATGGACTCTGGGCTAGTCCATTCTGGGGTTCCCAGAAAATGGTGAAAATGAGTCACATTTTGCAGAGGCTTACAAAGGAAAACCCACAAAGTTACATATTTACTACCAGGTCCAATTAGAGGCAAGCATATATCCCAATGTATTTCCTGCATGCGAACCTCCCATCTACATATGATCAAGCACATCCCCTGCAGCTGGATCAATCAAACTTGTTTAGGGAAGTGGAAGCATGTGGCTTTTTTTTTTTTTTGAACAATAGCCTCCAGCATCTCAGAAAATATCTGTCCTTGGGCAAGGGTCATACAGGCCAGAGGCATTTTTTGTTTTATGGATCTCTTAGGCACAGAAATTAAAAAGTAAAACATAACATTGACTCCCACAATACTTTTGTTTTGGTCCCTTTAAATTTGTACTTATATTGACAATGTTGAGATGACTTTCACAGGTTCTTAATCTTGTTGACATGATGAGCTCAGATGGCAGCTAGAAGACAGATAAGGATCTAAAACACAAAGCAGTCCTTTATCAGGGCCTGGAGGTCCTACTACCTACTGCCTCTCCTAAAGCAGTTCTGGAGACAGCAAGTGATAGAGGAGATAGTTTTATTTAAGTCTGCTTTGGGGAAATAGGGTAGAGACAATAAGCCTCATAGAAAGGTAGTCCTCATTTTTGAATGGGAACGAATGGGAACGTGCTCTTAACGGCTTTGGGAGGCAGTAGATGAAAATTTCTCATGTTTAGATAAGTTCATTGGTCTCTAGTGGAAGTTGTTTAAAGGGAAGAGACTTGTTTGATTCATCTAAAGTTTTTCAGGCCTGGAAAATGACTGCATCCTATCATCCTATCAACACACTAATAAGTAAAGAAGGTATCTCTTGGAAGTTAGCATACTAACTGAGGAAAGATCAGTTAACAAGTGAATAAAGGTGATAGGTGATCTAATAAGTAAGCAAGCCTGGCAGGGGTTTGCTTGCTTTGCCTGTCAATGCTTAGCTGAGGAAAGATGCTTGTTTCCAGATAAAGCATAACTCCTTTATAAACATATTATTGTTTGTTTATTTTTCTTGTCTTCTATAATTTTAGTTTGCTTTGCTACAATAAAATGTATAAAAATGTCAGAACAGGCATTGAGATTTTGGACAGTATCTGCTTTCCAATAACAATTCTTTCTGAAGTTATTTTTTTAAGTTAGAGTTATAGAGTCAGACAATCTCAACAGTAAAGATATGCCAAATAACTAATTGGAGGGAGGAAGCAATGTTAAGAAGAAAATATCTTTAGGACAAATTGGCATTTCATATCTCCACCTAGCACCAGAGAAAACTCAGATTACACTTTCAGGCTGCCTAGAAGGTGGCAGATAACCATGCTATCAAACTTGGGGGTCACACACCTCTCCCCAAAGTCAGTCTGGCCACTTGCCCTCAATAAATCAATTAAAAGAGACATACTAAAAGTGGAAAACAGAAAAATGAGATTTATTCAATATGATCACATTGGGAGGAAAAACAGAGATTCAGGATGCTACAAAGTCTCAGGGTCCTGGAGTTTGATCAAAGTTTGAATAGAGGACCAAGTATATGTACATCTCAGCAGTCCTGGTTAGGTGTGGTCCCAGCCATCATTCACCTATTATTGGACTTCAGTCTTAACCTGTAAGGTGGTATGACAAGTTGTTAGAACTGTGTAAAATCTCTCTCAAGGACACAAATTGTGCTCCCTGACTGGTTCATTTTCCTTCTCACAGAATGAGAGTCCTGGAGAAATTCCATATCTTTGGGGGCCATTGTTTTGATAGTCTGGTAGTCAGATTGAGAGATACAGATATCTCTTTAGAATATCTTCATTTCTTCCAGGTCTGTTACATTCAGACTGAGCACACTTAGCAAAAGCAGCACATCATCTTACAAAACAAAAAGAGAATTCTGCTGGGAAGAAAAATGTCAAGGAGATGCTCCTTGCAAACTACAATGACAATGGTTTAGGTTTCAAAACAACTAAAGAGGTCACTGGGGGTAGCTACACAGAAAAAGAAATGCCCTTCTATTGGTAATGTGTTCATTTAAAGGTGGAACCTGTCCCGTAACTATGATGAAAATTTAGAGGATCACTGTCATCCAGAGGAACTATCTCCACTACATTTGAAAGTACAATAGCTTAGAGAAATGACACATGAACATATCTGTACACTTATCCCCCTACTTCAGGGATGTATAGATACGGGACATCTTCTATATGGTTGAGCACAGACACCTGAGCAAAACAATACTTCAATGTGCTGAAGGTGTTGATGCAAAAAGCATAGCTCTCATTTTAAATTAAATAAGATTTTATTCTGGAGCCATTTTATGTGACCATGGCCAAGCAATGTAGGTTTATGTTCCTCCAAATTCCATCTTCCAATATAGAATAGTTTCATGAAGTTTTATGGTTTTGCATAACAAATAAATTCCCAAATCAAGGCCAGTTTGAGGAACATTGATGGGTACAACTGAAAAGCAGATACAGCAAAGTGAAAGAAGCTTTTCTATGAACTACAGATGTCACCTGATGACAATCTTAGCTTTTGCATTCATGGAAGCTAGTAGTTAGTCTGCTAAGTTAATACATTCCAAAATGTTTTCATTAGCCATAAGATGTTAATTCAGACACGGATGTAGGCAAGGGATGACTATTCAAGGGGTTAAAGCTAGCCCAGGATAAGGTAACCAATTTATGGACAAGCAACACTGGAAACTCTCTGCAGTGCTGCAGTGCTAATCAGTCCATCAGTGCACAGACATAGCTTCTTTCCAGGAATTCTCCTTTCAAAGCTCACCAGAGCTTTCTGTACCCAAAACAGAGAAGTTCTGAGAGGATGTCAGCTGGCTCAACAAGACATTAAAAAAAAGTTTTTAAACACAACAATAACAAAAACCTCAAACTACAGATACTTCTCCATTAGTGTGTATTATTCAGAAAAGTGAGAGCTGGGATCCAAAGGTAATTAAGAGAGAGCAGGAGTTAGATTCCCAAGTAGGCAGACAGATAGATAGAGAGGTCATGGTTAGGTAATAAAGGTGGCAAACTTCCAAGATGGTTGACATCTCCCTCCCCCTTCTGACCTGAGACAAAAGCCTGACATCTTGAAACAAAGGTCTTGTAGGCTTTTTGTCATCCCACCAGCAGGCCCTCTGGAGACTGCTTCAACACATTCAAGTCCAGATCAGGACACGTTACACAACAGTTGGGGACCAATCGACCACCCTATGTTTCTTCAAACTGACCACCCCAAAATTAGGGGGAGAAAAACTCTTCAGAGAAGGGACTTTCAGAGAAGGAGCTTCAGAGAAGGTACGTTCAAGAAGGGATTCTTGAAAAGGGATCAGAATGTTTGGCTTCTTCAGTCCCCCACCCCCACCTGCCTGCTTTTCAGAGGGTTCCGTGTTTCTGCTGCTTGTGTGTATTTGTTTAACCTCAAGAAATACCTTTCTTCAATTGCAGGCTCTGTCTGCTATTGTGTGCTGTATTTAAGGTTTTTTCCACTGCTCCCTGTAGGGCTCAAGATTTTTCTGCCTTTTAATTCTTTAATTGGCAGAGAAAGTGCACCCAATCAAGACCCTCTATAGTGTCTCAATTAAAACAGAGAGGTCAACCCTCAATGGCTTCTAAGGTTAATGGCTGTCTCCTGTCTAAATTGAAAGAGTTTGATGGAAATATGCTCAGTAAAATAATTAAGAGGAAAACAGTATCATTCACAAAAGGTAAATTTAGTTTTAGAGTTTATGTTCATTAGATTATTAAGCTCAATATTTATGTTTATAGATAAAATAATCTTATTATATATATGCATGTGTGTTTTGAAATATATATGGGGGTGTTGTGACAGACAATTATGAATAATTGTCTATTAGGAATTTTGTTCACTTTTGGTTAGCAATAGGATATGATAGTTTAAATATCAAATCTTTTGGAGCTTGTTTTTTCTTTTCTGCTATTTTTAACAATGAGTCCCTTCATTTTCGCCTGAGAATTTCTAAAGTTTTTTGTTTTTGTTCAAATAGTTATATTTCTTTGGAATATGGAGACTCAGCTGTTGAAATTTTTATTATGAATAATCTGTAATAGAATAATGACGCATCAGGTGGTCAGGATATTGATTTCAACTAAATATCATACAACTCTGCACTTACAGATCTATATATACAGTGATAAAGAAAGCTCTGATTTTCTATCTGACACATTCCTCCCCATCATTGAACTCTTTTTACTCAGGGATATTTATATGTTTTGAAATAGTCACAGTTGCCACTATCAAAATTTGTAAATTTTGGTGTGAGTCTTAAAAATGCTTTTTTCATTATTTTTTAAATTCAAATGTATCATTAAAAAACACATAATTCTGATGTTCTGTGATAAGCAATATTCACCATATTATATTTCTCTTGTATGATTGTTTTGCTCTTGTAGTATAATAAGAACATACTCTCTTGTCATTTTGCTTTTGTTTTCCATGTCTTTGCTCCTATGGTTCTTCTTGACAGAGATTCATCTCTTTACTGATTTTATTTGACTATGCAGCCTTTTCTTGTATTTGACAAGTGTGGAGGTCAATCCACACATAAATTTTGCTTTCTTTGGCCTCTGTCTCACTAAATATGCCATTTAATCTGCCTGGAATGTCATCTCCACTTTGCAGTACCAAATCATCTGCCTTACTCATTAAAAACTTTTTCAGGGTCATTGATCCTAATTATACACTGTAACTTCATTCGATGCACCTCCTTTTTTATAAAAACACTCTAAAGACTAAAGCACTTAATGGGAATGACTGTAATTGCTCTATAAATGTTTTCTACATATGCGTAATTTCCTTCTGTTCTCTCCCCTCTCATTAAACCAAACATCTGACTTAAGGAACCTTGCCTTTATTATTTTCTTAAGATTTCATTGCACCCAGAAAAGTGTTCAGCCTTTTAATAGATGGACAACGGATGTATTGATGAAGAAAATTAATAGCTGACCTTGGTAAACTATAACTCTCTATGCTTTGGATTTTATAGTTTTCAAAAAGAGAATATCATGAAGGCAATTTACCATTGAAAAGTATTTTGAAATCCTTGAACAGAGAAAACTCTTCAACAATTGCATGAAATACAGCTGCAATTGTAATGATTTCTGGATGCCACTCTTCTACAAATCTGCCATCTAGCAACAAAAGAAATTGCCATTTGAAAAAAAAAGTGGTTGACAAAGTGCTGTGCAAGGCCAAAGTGTTGCCTATTCTACCCTACATCAAACTGTGGATGTCCATATCCTGATGTTCGAAAAATAATTTTAAGAAAATTTTATCTAAGGGAAAAGTTTTTGAAAAAAATATCCTATTCCACAAAGACTTAACTATGGTCCATCTTAGAATGACTATTTTCCCAATTTACCAGGTAAAATTAAAATAATTCTGCCAAATGGATTCTGCAATCTTAATCAGTTTTAATATATAGGCATTTAACCCTATGAAAGTCTGTAAATCTTATACACATGAAGTTCAAGAAATTTTCTTCTTATCTAATGATGCTGAAAAAGACTGAACAAATAATAGAAAATATAATAAAATTGATTATTAAATTTTACAGTAATTCTTTAGGAAATTAGTGTAAATGTTTGGTAAAACAAATGTAAATTATTTGGAAAATGGCTGACTTCTATTGCTTAAAACAGGATTTAGTACAGTATAATGCATCTACACACTATGCATTTAATACAATTATATGCATAAAGAATGTTTTTGAACCACTTTTATTATCAAATTACTACTTTTTCTATCTGTAATATTCCATTACTTTTACAACTTTCCCTTTTTCAGATCTCAGTTGACTTTTTTAATTTTTCAAAATAACCTTTTCTGGATTCTTAATTTTTAATTTGTGTTATTTCCAGACAGTTTCACCTTTATGCCTTTTAATTAAAAATATGTCAACAGATGATAGCTATATGGATTTATACAGAACAAACTAGTGTCATTAATTTTAGTAAATGTAGAATGCATAATACAAGGCAATTATACCTCTATATTTTCAAAAATACCTCAATTTGTAATCAAATGTATATTTTTTACTTCCTCAATTGTTATGTCTGCACTAAAACATAACTTTTCTAAAATTAAGTGTCTGTCTCTTTACTTTGTTATGCTATACTTATCATCCAGAACAGTATCCAACTCACAGTACACAGTCATTATGTAACTGTGAAACAAACAAAAAGAAAAATAGTTATAATACTTACTTACATTATAAGCAGACTAATTTATTTTAAATATTTAAATCCCTGGATTCTGTCTCCCTGGACCCTCCCCACCAAGCCTTCCTAGCTCTTGACTGGCCCTGCTGTTGGGCTCTGCCCCCAACCCCAGAGGACTTCAGCCAGCCACAGCAGCGAGAACCAGTGAGTAACTGCCTGACAGCAAAACTGTACTGCAAACTTGTACAGCCTCTTTGGAAATCAATATGGTGGTTTCTCAGAAAATTGGGAATTGATCTACCTCAAGACCCAGCTATACCACTCCTGGGCATATACCTAAAGAATATTCCACCATTCCACAAGGACACTTGCACAACTATGTTCATAACAACTTTATTTATAATAACCAGAAACAACCTAAATGTCCCTCAGCCAAAGAATGGATAAAGAAAATGTAGTACATTTATACAACAAGGTATTACTCAGCTGTTGAAAACAATGTCATTAGGGAATTTGCTGGCAAATAGATGGAACTAGAGAAGATCATCCCAAGTGAGGTAACTCAGACTCACTGGTAGGTGTCTCACACGAAGACCAAGTTACACAACTGTAACATATATGCCGAGGTTCTAGGTCAGCCCCATTCAGGCTCCCTTATGGTGATATTTTCTTTTGTAATTAAATGTTATTTGTATGTTAATAAATAAAGTTGCCTGGGGGTCAGAGCTATTAGCAAGCCATAGGAAAGCAGGGCAGTGGTGGTGTACGCTTGTGATCACAGCACTTGGTAGACAAAGCTAAGTCTCTGTGTGTTCAGGGATACAGCCAGCATTGGATACACATGCCTTTAATCTCAATACCAACCACAGAACACCTGGAGGTCTATACAGACAGGCCGTGATGAGGCAGTCCTGTGGTTGAGTTTACAACCAATGAGAAGGCAGAACAGAGACTATATAAAGACTTTAACACAGGAAGTACCGGTTCCTTCGGAGAGGTAGGACCACTGCAGGAGGAAGGGTAAGGTTTTAGCTCTTAGCTCTGACCTCTTGGCTTTCTTCTTTGCATTGGTTCTGTGTTTCTTATTTATAAGACGGTTGGTTACATCTACACTCCCTGGTTGTTGATTCAGTTTATATGAGCCCCTATGAGCCCAGGGTAGCTGGTTCTGTGGGTTTCCTTTGGTGCACTTGACATCACTGGGTTCTACAATGCTTCCTCCCCATCTCTTGCCTAATGTTTAGCTAAGACTCATAGCCATAGAGGATATGGAGCCTGAACAAGCCATGTCCTGTAACCAGGCAAGTCTTCTAGGGGAGGGACTGGGACACCAACCCAACCACAAACCCTTCAACCTACAATATGTCACCCTTACAAGGTGTGTTGGGATAAAGATGGTGCAGAAATTGTGGGAGTGACCAACTAACGAATGAAACAGCTAGAGACCCATACCTTGAGAGGGAGCTCATCCTTGGGGGCCACGATCTAGAGGCTGGATACCCCAGAGATCTAGGGTAAAACCAAACACAAATGATATTCTGCTATATTTATAGACTGATGCCTAGCTCAACCATCATCAGAGAGGCTTCACCCAGAAACTGATGGAAACAGATACAGAGACCAACAGCCAAACATTAGGCAAGAGATGGGGAGGAAGCATTGTAGAACCCATTTATGTCAAGTGCACCAAAGGAAACCCACAGAACCAGCTACCCTGGGCTCATAGGGGCTCATATAAACTGAATCAACAACCAGGGAGCCTGAATGGGACTGACCTAGAACCTTGGTATATATGTTACAGTTGTGTAACTTGGTCTTTGTGTGAGACTCCTACCAGTGAGAGCAGGGTTGGTCTCTCACTGTTTTACCTGCTTTGGGGACAAATTCCTCCTACCAGATTGCATCATCCAGTCTCAATAGAAGAGAAGGTACCTAGTCTTACTGCAACTTGATATACCATGGCTGGCTGATATCCATAGGAGGCCTATCTGTATCTGAAGAGAAACAGTGGAAGAGAAGTGGATGGGGTGGGGAGGATAGAAGAGAGAGAAAGGAATTGGGAAGAGGGGAGGAAGGGGAAATTTTGATTGGAATGTAAAAACAAACAAAAAAGAATGTATAATTTAAACTATATTTCCATTTTAGAGACAAACTTCCTTATGCTCCAATAGTCCCCAACGAGTGATATTTATTACATGGTGTTACAGTTGTATATAAAGCATCCCACAAATTATTCCATATTACAGGAATATAGTTCCACTTGATATTACTATTTGAGAAGTCTGGAAATCTTAAGAGGTGGCCCCTATCAATAGAAAATTGGGTCGTTGAGGACATGCCCTTGGTAATATATTATCTTAGGCCCCTTCCTGATTATCTTTGTACTTCCTCATCACAAAGATAAAAAGAACAGCATTAACCACACATTCTAAAATCTACATGTTGTGTTCAAGCTTATGGGAGTAAACAACTATGGATCGAACCTTTTGGAATCGGGAGCCAAAATAAATAATTCTTCCCTTTATTTAGTTTTCTTAGGTATGTTCACACAGCTATGAGAAAAAGTCCTAAAACAGACACAACAGATTTTATTGTTTCTTCTTGTTCTTTTCAAGTAGGATCATCTTTTTAGCACAGGAAGAAATACGGCCTCTGCCTCAGTTCCCATCTCTAGGTTCCTGTCTTGAGTCATTGTCCTGACTTTCATCAGTAAAAGAATATAACATATAAGGTGAACTAACCCCTTTTCTTTCCAAGTTGCTTTTGGTCGGTGTTTTATGACTGCAACAGAAAAGCAAACTAGGACAGAAATTGGTAACGAAGAGTTGAACATGATCGTGTTGGTTTTGGGAGGATTAAAGAAATGTTTTGGAGCTTTGGGCTTGAAAATGCTGTTGAATACTTGGAGCTTTATGAGCTCTTTTGGGAGCTTAGGTGATAGGACTTTGAGAGAGGTTTAGATAATGGAGGACTGAATTGTGAAGTTTCAGAGAGAAGCCAAGACCTATTAAGGATATTCAGGTGATATTTTGGATTAGGAGTTTGTATTATTGAAACGTTTGCTTAATTGAATAGTCTATGTTGGGCCGGGCATTGGTGGCGCACGCCTTTAATCCCAGCACTCAGGAGGCAGAGCCAGGCGGATCTCTGTGAGTTCGAGGCCAACCTGGGCTACCAAGTGAGTTCCAGGAAAGGCGCAAAGCTACACAGGGAAACCCTGTCTCGGAAAAAAAAAAAAAAAGTCTATGTTGGTTAAGTAGGGATGAAGAATCAGCTGTGATTAATAAGTGAGAAGCATTGCTGAGGAAAAATCATCTGGGAAGTATTGTATATTCCTTAGGGTCAGTACACAGAAGCTGTGGTCCAGTTGGGATTGATGGAGGAGGCAAGGCAATTGGCAAAAGAACTTGGTAATGTGTAAGAATCTGCCAACTAGTACAGGTTTGAAGACGTCAAGTGGTCAAGGAGAGAAGTTGAGGTTTGGTGCTGAAAGATCAGGAGCAGAGTCCCTGAAGAGAGGCTTGGAGACTCCATTGGCAAGGGTTCAGTCTCACTCGCAGTAAAGACCTCAGGATTAAAGGAGTCATGGAGAGAAGCAGAGGCTTGGCACCATGAGAGTCTGGGAAAGAACACTGGTGAAGGTTCAGAATCAGGTATAGTGGATAACCCAGCATTTTGGAAATGCCAGGATCCTGAGATGACCATCAAGGACAGCAGAAGGTGTGGAGACAAGCCTGAGCCTGTCAGATGGAATCGATGGAGAAGTGAGGCAACCTAAGCCCTTTGGTATCCATAAAATGGATGATTCCCAGACACTAAACACTGAGCTGTTTATATTGCTTTAGTTTGGTTTTATTTTGATCTAATTACTACTGTACCATGGTTCTTTCATTTCAGAAGAATAAAGTAAGGGTTTTTTTTTTTTTTGTTGCTGTTGTTAGTTTTGTTTTGCTTTTATGTCCTAGGGGCCCAAAATCAAGAAAGTTCGGATTTTTAAAGAGAATTTAGAATTGGAAAGTGTTGAAACTTTTGAAGATTATGGGATATTTAAAGTTATACTATGTTTTTATTATAATTTTTACATGAGGTTTTGGAGGTAAACAAGAAAGGAAAGGTTATGGTATAACAGTGATGTGTTTGTGTATCAAGATGGCAAGGGATCAATAGTGTTGGATAATTTATGTCTACCTGATAGAACCAGATTACTCTGGGAAGAGGAAACTTCAGTTGAAAAATTACCTCCAACACATTAGCTTGTGGATGTGTCTGTGGAACATTTTACTGATTAATTTTGATATAGGAAATACAAGCCTCACATGGGAAGAGCCACCCTTGGGCAGGTGGTCCTGGTTTGTTTAAGAAATCAATCTCGGTAAGCCATAGAGAACAATCCAACAGACATTATCCCTTGTTGTCTCTGCTTCAGTTCCTGCATCTATATCCATCCTTTGAGCTCTTGCCCTAGCATCCCTCAGTGATGGATGGCAAGCTATACAATGAAATAATTTCTTTCCAGGTCAATTTGCTCAGTGTTTCATCACAGCAAGGGAGAAGCAAATTTGGGCAAAACCTTTAGGAGTTAAATTTTATTTATGATAAAGTCCTTTCCTTGAGAATTGGGTAAAATGATGTTTTTGTTTTTAGTTTTTGTTTGTTTTTGTTTGTTAGTTTGGTTGGCTTTTTTTTTAATTTCCAACTCTGCTCTTCTTGTTGTCTGAGTTTAGTTGCTGTTGCTGGGATTAAGTATCCTGATGAAAGCAATTTACAGGAGAAAGTGTTTGTTTTAGCTCACAGTTACAGGTTACGTTCTGTGATAGTTTGAAAGAGAAATGTCCCCTATAAGTCTCAAGTATTTGAAAACTTGGTAGTGTGTTGATAATGCTGCTTAGAGCAGTTTAAGGGGTGTGGCCCTGCTTGAGGAAGTAAGTCACTAGAGGCAGATTTGGGGGAGTTTAAAGGCTTTTAACACTTCCAGTTTGTTCTCTCTGCTTTATGCTTTCCATTGAGGATGTGAGCCTGTCACTTGCTGCTATTTACCCTCCATGAGGAATTCTATTCCATAAGCCCATATAAGCCCAAACCATAAGCCCAAATAAACTATTCCTTTCATAAGTTGCCTTGGTCATGGTGTTTTACCATAACAACAACAAAAAAGTAACTAAGACAGAAGTTGATACCAGGTAGGAAGTTGTTGTTTTCAAGAAACTAACAACATTGTTTAGAGGAGGAACATAGAAGACTTCAGAAATTGGTAGAAGACAAGTAGTTGAATACTGTAAGAACAGCTTCCAGGACCATTCTAGTAGAAGCATAGAATATAGCAGTACCAAGAAGATTGCAGATTGTGGAGGCCAAGGTAAAGAGGTTTCAGAAAAGAACAAAATTAACAACTGGGCTAGAGACCATTTATGCAATATGCTTCTGAAGAAGCTGGCTGCCTTCTACCACTATCTTAAGAACTAAGTTCTTTTTAGGATGAAATTTCAAAACAGCGTGACACTGAATCTGTAGTGTGGTCAATATATGGAACACTTGTGCCAGTGTACAGAGAAAAAGAACAAGTAGAGCTAAAACAAATCCAAAATGTACAGTTTGGAGAGAAAAAAAAAAAAAGCACCGTGAAACTTAATGTTAGAGCTAAGGCAAGTGCTGGAATTGAAGTTGTTAAAGGGATTAGTGCCATTAAGACAAGGCCTGCCCTATCTGGAACCCAGGAAGGTGTTATCTCAGAACAAGATACGATCAAGCCAAGCTTCCCACTTTTATAAAGAAAAAAAGACTTATATGTAGGCAGAGTTTTCCTGTTCCAAATACCTGCTCCCAAATAACCGACATGGTTTCAGAAAAACTGCTGAGGACAGGCAGCATGTGGCATTTTTGCCTGAAGACCATGAGAGGCAATTTCTTGAAGCTATTATGGTGAAACCTGGGTTGCACTGAAGACCCAAAGATGGAGTTGCTAGTGCTATGGGATATTTGCCAAGGTGAGCTACAGAAAATATAACTAGTGCAAAAAAGAAAAGTATGTAACAAAGCTGGAAGGACAAAATGATCTAAGCCCTATAAAATGAAAGTCCCATACAGTGCCCTTCGTATATAGGATTTGGTATTTTTCCTGCTGGATTTTATTCTTGCTTTGATCCTTTATTTCCTCACTATGCCCCATCCCTTCCATTTTGAAATGGTAATACATAGCTCTGTGCCATTGTATGTTGGAGGCATATAATTTGCTTTTTCATTTTACAGAGAGTACAATTAAGAGATTTCCTTGAGTCTTAGAAGAGACTTTGATCTTTTAAATAGTATTGCAATTGTGAAAGACTATAGCAAACTTTGAAGTTGGGCTAAATTCATTTTATATCATAACATGGTAATGAGACTATGGAGGCCAGGGACTGGAATGTGGTGGTTTTAATGAGAAATGTCACCCACATTCTTAAGATTTGAACACTAGGTCCCCAGGTGATGGTGCTGTTTGGAGAGGTATAGGTGGCATAGCCTTACTTGCAGAAGTATATCATTGGGGGTAGGCTTTGGGGTTAAAATCCTCTCACCATTTCCTGAGCTCAAAGGTTCCTTCCCCTGCCACTATGTCTGCCACTTGTTACCATGCCATCGACCATGGTAGGATAGGGCCATACATACATACATATATACATACATACACACATGCATGCACACACAAAATATATATATGTATATATATACATGTTATACATATGAACAATGAACAATTGAGTTGTGAATTTCATCAAAGCATTTTGGATTAATGGAAGAGAGTTTGGAAAACAACTTTTCACAATTTGACAATTACCCTATCTTAATACAAGAACTAATTGCAAAATTATGTATTTCTTTACTGACTATAGCAAAGAGTAATACTATCATAGAAATTGAAAATTTGAATTGGCTTCATATTTGCACATGATTTAGATAGGCAAATGACTTAAGAATTAGCTGGCTTTCCATTTGTTCGCAAATCATCCTTCAGAAGAAAAGACATTAATACACAGCTCTTTAATTCTTTTCATACTTTTTGTTGTTTGAAGAGCTGATCTTAATCAACATTTCAAAATCAGGAAGTTTGAGCAGCAAATGTCCTAAAATTGGAAATATATTGAGACTATTTCCATGACCCCTAAACAATGATGGAATTCACAGTTACAAAAATGTCCCATATTTTAGCTGCTTTTATGACATAATAGATACATTAATTTATTTAATTGTAACCATAAACATATATTGCATACCTTAAATATACTTTGCATAATTTATTTTTAAAATGAAGCAAACATGCACATAATACAAAAAAGAACTGTTATTCATATTTTTAAAAATAAAGCTGTGGCTGGATCTGTTGGCATATACTTTTAGTCTTAACACCCTGAAAGCAAAAGCAGGTTGATCTCAATGAGTTAGAGGCTAACTACATACTGAATTACATACCAGCCAGGGCTACTATCTTAGTTACTTTTCTATTGCTAAAAATAAAACACCATGATCAAAAACTTGGGGAGAAAGGGCTTTATTTCAGTTTACACCTTGTAGTCAATCATCCAGAGTAGTCAGGGCAGGAACTCATGGCAGAAACTAGAGACAGGAACTGATGCAAAAGACATGGAAGAGCACTCTCTACTGGCTTGCTCCTCAAGGCATTCTCCCCTGCTTGCTTATATATCTTAGGACCACCAACAATGGGAGTTACTTAATAAATAAGCCCCAATCACTAGTTTCGAAAATGCACCACAGGTTTGCCCATAGGCTGACTTGTAGGATCATTTTCTCAGCTGCGGCTCTCTCTTCCCAAATGACTCTAGCTTGTACCAAGTTGTAAAACTAGCCAATACAGCTACATAGTGAGACCCTGCCTCAGAAAAGGTCATAAACAGTGAATGCAAGATTCAAGAGGTTCCTAAGACAATAAATCAGGCAATGAGGAGTGAAGGACACATGTAAAAATTACACACACACACACACACACACACACACACACTTTAAATCTTTCCTTTTAGCTTTTCTGATGGCAAATTGTTTGTTATGACATATAAGTGGTTGTGGTGAACAAAGAAAGTTAAATTTGAGGCTTTTAAGGAGCTGTTTGCAGATCAGATCACTGAATTGTGACTTCAGTGCTGTCTTTCCTGAGCTTGATCCTCATCTCTATTTTATTAACTGTGTGACATTAGTCAAACAACTTCATTCACCATACCTCATTTCTTTTCAGCTGGAAATTGATGACAGTAACATCTTACTCAAAGAGTCATTTTAAAATTTAAATACATTAGTATTTGTATAACGTTTATAATATTGCTTGGCATGTACTTAGTGCCATGGAAGTCTATGCTACATGAAATAAAAATATTGGAAAATTTGTGTGAAAATTGTCTTTTCTGAGTATAACTTGAGATAATGCTGAGTCTGAGACCATGATACTTGTGGGAATTGAAAAAATAAATAATCTCAAGATTCAGTTTTCCTTACTTACTGTCATTAATTGGATATCACAAAACATTATAGGGTGATGTCTGTAGAATACCCAATTTGGGGACTGATGAAATAATTTGGTTGCACTAAAGATGCGTACTCTTAGATAATATTTTTTACAGGGAAAATAAATCTGATTAAGTTATCGCAAAGCATAAATTAATGGAATTAAAATTAATGAGGTTAGCTAAGGTGTTTTAAGTTATCAAGACCTGACACTTCATTTTAGGTTGCACATGAAATTAAAACACACAGGATTCATTTATGGGGAAAGTGAGTGTGTGTGTGTGTGTGTGTTGCCAAGTTCCTATTTAGAACATCAAAGGAAACTTTGCAAATTATTAGCTGTGTTGTTTGAGGAGAACCACCCCAATTACCTAAAGCTCTTGCCTTGTCAGGTAATGAAGTTGACAATTCTAGAGAACATTCCCTATATAAGTCCAACTTCTTTACAAGACAATTATAAATATAACATGGCCTCATAAGCAGTAGCATTTTATGGATGGAAGTTATGTATTTTGGTTTGAATCTCTCTGGCAGCAGAAAATGTGATAAGTTTTGGGAAATAGTTGATTCATTTGACAAATTAACTATGAGAAGAGAAAGAGAAGGATGAAGGGAGTTTCATGCTAGGGAGGAGGAAGCAGTTAAGGAGTGTGTTTCCTGCAGACAAATAGCCTCCATGTCTCTGAATCTTATGAACAACTGTATAGAGTGTATACTGGCTGGTTTTGTGTGTCAACTTGACACAAGCTAGAGTCATCAGACAAAGGAGCCTCAATTGAGGAAATGCCTCCATGAGATCCAGCTGTAAGGCATTTTCTCATTTAGTGACCAATGGGGAAGGGCCCAGTCCATGGTGGGTGGTGCCATCCCTGGACTGCTGGTCCTGGGTTCTATAAGAAGGTGGGATGAGCAAGCCACGGGAAGCAAGTCAGTAAGTAGTTCCCCTCCATGGCCTCTGCATCAGCTCCTGCCTTCAGGATCCTGCCCTGTTTGAGTTCCTGTCCTGATTTTCTTCAGTGATGAATAGGAATGCTGAAGTGTAAGCCAAATAAACCCTTACCTCCCCCAAATTGCTTTTTGGTCATGGTGTTTCATCACAGCAATAGAAACCCTAACTAAGATAGAGTGCATTGTGAAATTAATTTCCTCAAAAGGATAGGGGCAGTGGCAGGTGTTTTCTTCTATAAACACCAAGTCATCATCTTTTGTTATAGTTTTGCTTCTAGACCACTAAAATCCATGATTAGAGCCTGTGATATTGTGGCTCATTCTTTTAATACCAAGTTTAGATTTGATGATTGCCAAGAATTTAAGGTCAGTCTCGGCTACATACGATACTGTATCTCAAACAAAACAAAGCAAACAACAAAACCTAAAACAAAACAAAATAAAATAAAAAAACAAATATTGGGACTTCCAACAAACTAAAAGCAGCCTTGAAGAATGGAAGCAAGAAGTCTACTTTGCCTTCCAATTGGAACCTCAGAATGTGACCAATGCTTTCGACCATAGATGTAGATGAGTTAAACAACAGGCTAACATTGGAGAGACACAAACTGTATAGCACATAGTATATTTACTATGACACTTTTGTTTAAATTTGTGATCTAGCACAAGAAGTAAAAATTCATTCTTCTCCCTCAATGTCTTTTTTGTCAATGTTCCTTTACTGTTTTCTTTATAACCAGGATCCCCCAAACACATTTGATTTCTCATTAGTACTCTAAGGCCCATTAATTCATCCTGTTTTCTCTAGACAGATTGTTTCTCCCTCATTGGTAGGTTCTAGAACTTCCTCTGGCAAGTATCATCAAACTGATATCTATGACAGATTTCTGATGGATATGACAGATTAGAAGCTATACTTGTAAGAATGAATAAAAATAAAATTTAAAACACAAGAGAACCGGGCGTTGGTGGCGCACGCCTTTAATACCAGCACTCGGGAGGCAGAGCCAGGCGGATCTCTGTGAGTTCGAGGCCAACCTGGGCTACCAAGTGAGCTCCAGGAAAGGCGCAAAGCTACACAGAAAAACCCTATCTCCAAAAACCAAAAAAAAAAAAAAAAAAAAAAACCCAAGAGATACTATTCATATAAGAAGAGCTGAAGAAAGCAGAAAGAAAATGAAGTCAGAATCTCTCTGCAGATAAGCTATACCACTGCAGCTAAGCTGCATCTCAGTGTTGTTCCTGCCGCATGGGCCACAGGTACTGTCATTTAAACATTCTCATGAGATGTTGCTGTGAAACCCAGAGAGAAAGCATTGACTGGAGAAATATAACTGGGGTTTGGATATGAAATGCATAGAAAACAAGGCAAAATAAAACAACAAAAAAAATGAAACTCTAGGTTGTAGAGATTGATGTGCACCTGTGAACAGGAAACTGAGACCAAAAAAAAAAAAAGTGACCCTTTCTTCTCAGTCATTGATTGAACAAGTGAGAGAGTGCTGCAAGCCGCAGGAAAACATAGTGGAATTCAGCTACTATCACAAAAGCTACTACTTGGAAAAGTCAAGGACTTCTCCAAAGGTCAAGCCATGGCTTAAGAAGTCTTGGTGATATTTTAGATTTTGTATCTATATTAGCTGGTTCTTACAGTGGTTTTCTTGTAATGCTACGTGTGCTTCCAAGAACTCCTAACAGTGTATTTATCTAAAATAGCTATCAAGCATCCAGGGCCAAACGAACACCTGTCTCTTAGGTCAGGCGGATAGCTTTATTTCTTGTGCAATTTAGGGTGAGACCCTCCTTCCTTCCAGTCTTACTAGTCGACTCCTAATTTCTTATCTAACCACTTCTCGGAATGTAGATTGAGCACATAAATTCCCTTCTTGATATACTAACCGATCATTAGCTCTCTATTGACCTCCTACTTTAACACTCCCCTTTTGGGTTGTAATAGAAAGCCTGGTGGTCACCGCCTGAGGAAAATTCTTACCTGCCTTTATGACCCTGTAAGAATTCAAGCCTGTGGTCTTGCTCTGCCAGAGGATTGCTATTGCTTGGGTTTATAACTGAATTCCTGGAGAGACTTGAGAAGGAAAGAGAGAATAAGAAGATGGAAAGGGAGAAGAGAGAGAAAAAAAGAGAACAGAAGAACTAAACGGGTAAGAATTGGAGAGGAAACAGACTAGATGGGAAGAACTAAATTGAAGGGCTAAAAGAGAGTTCTATAGAACAAGATGGATGATGAGGAAGAGCCAGATGGGGAAGAACAAGATGAGGAAGAAGGAGATGGGAGAGGAGCTAAGATGGGAAGGAACTAGATGGATGAGAACCTAGATGATCCAGAATTAAGATGAGAGAATGAAGATAGAACTTAGAGGGGACAGCAGATAAATATAGAGAGAATTAAACAGAAAGGAACGAGGTTTTAGTACAGAACTGTAGCTGTGTAGATAAGATTTTATCCCAGAGAAATAAAGTAGACAGAGCAAGAGCTTGGTGTACTTAGATTCATTTCCCGAAAATAGTTCTCTGAGTCCCTGGGAAGTATATTATTAAGGCTGGTCCTTTAATAATACACAAGAAGAGAGGAAGAAATGCTTTGTGGAAACTGCCCCCAATCTGTTAGATTACATAAAATCAAACTAAACTTTCTTGAATTAGTGAGGCTAGCAGCCCTCCTCCCACAGTTATGAGCAATGACACAAATGGTCATAAAAATGAGAAGGAAAAATCATATTACCCCATTGAGGAAAGTGAGCTACTAGCTGAGTGCATATCTTCTATTTAATGTTATGATTTATTTTTAATTTTTTATTTATTACTTTTTTACTTTAAAGTTGCTGTTTAAACCTGTGACTCATCAAAAAAAATATAAAACTGTTCTTTCTTTCTTTTCATCTCCTTTCCCTCAATAGTTAACTACTTCAAATACTTCTCATTCATGTGCTTCCCTTCTCTTTCCCACTTTAACAGCCATTTCTTCCTTCACTTTTCCTTCCCAATTTCACTATTTTAACATTGACATCCTTAGCCTAAAACTATGATTTCCTTAACCAGCAGTCTAGTGTCACTGGGACCTGTTGGGGACACAGAAGGTTTGGACAAGTTTTTGTAATTGCAAATCAGTATCAGTATTTCTGTTAAACCATTTTATTTCTCTTTGCTGACATTCCTGAAATAGAATTAAGGAAGATAAATCCAGGTGAAGAAACCTCAGCAGGAGGGCTGGCATAAAATAAAATAAATTAACAAAGAAATTGAATAGAAGGAGAAAAATAAACCCTGGAGAACTCACCTGTTCCAATATATAGGCAAAATGAAAAGCAACAGAAAATAATGAAACAATAGCACATTATGCCATATCCACAACTTCATAACTCTTTTTACTGGAAACTAAAAACTGTATGATAAGGTAAGAAAAAGATTTCAGAGTCTTCCTCTCAAACACTGTCAGTGACCATATGAGAACTCAAATAAGCAGATAAGTTAAGTAAGAATATCAATTCAGGACCTAGACAAAAGACTTATAAAAGTCAATGAAATGGTCAGTAA
>CABHPH010142839.1:4969-18984 GCA_902168325.1 Peromyscus nudipes
GCTCAGTGTGGAGCACTGGCCTAGCAGGGGTGTGGCTCAGTGTGGAGCACTGGCCTAGCAGGGGTGTGGCTCAGTGTGGAGCACTTGACCTAGAACAGGGTGTAGCTCAGTGTGGAGCACTGACCTAGCAGGGGTGTAGTTCAGTGTAGAGCACTGGCCTAGCAGGGGTGTAGTTCAGTGTGGAGCACTTGCACAAGGCTGTGTCTTCAAGCCTCAGCACAGCAGACCAAAACCCTGACTACATCAGAAATAAAGAAGATACAAATGACCAGGAAAAAAAAATCTCTAATGGAGTCAACAACACGACCACAGTGCCTAGGAAAGGAAGTAGCACAAAGAAGGTTCCGAGCAAAGCCATCAGATTTGAAAAAGCCATCCAGAAGAACATGTTCAGGAGGGAATTTCCCATTTTCCTACTGTCCCCACCGTGAGCGCAGAGTTAGAAAAGGCCTTCTCAGCACCTCTGGAAATTTGTCGAAAGCATACTCATAACTGACTAGCTAGAGCATTAAAGTATTTTGCTTCTTAGTGTTTCACTTTTTTTTTTTAAGACAGTGTCTCACCATGTAGTCCTGACTTGTCTAGAACTCATCATCCTCCTGCCTCAGCTTCTCAAGTGCTAGGATTAAGATTACAGAAGTATGTTACCACAGCTGGTGTTCCAAGTTTTCAATGCTGAAATTGTGCAGAGTGGAGGGGTGGCTCAGCAGTTAAGAGCACATTCTGCTCCTCCAGGGACCCTGAGTTTAGTTCCCAGCTCTCAAGTCAGGCGGCTCACAGCCACCGGTTTCAGGGAACCTGGCGCCCTCTTCTGGCTCTGTGCAAACCTGCACACATAGCATACACACACAGAGACATACACAGAAATACAAATCAAAAGGCTGAAATGGTGGAGCAGGGCATGGCGGCCACAGCCCTGTGACAGCAGCACCCAGGAGGGGGAGGCAGGAGGGTCAGAAGTTCACTGTCATCCTCTGCCGAATAGTAATGTTGAAGCCAGCCTGAGCTATGAAAGGCTCAATAAATAAACAAGCTGCAATTCTGTGATTACACGTTCTATTTTTCATGGTTACTCTCCTTTTGTCACTTTAGCAAGGTCAAATGCTATTTATGAATATTATACTTGATGATTTTATGTGTTTATGATGTTTAACTTCAAGTGTGGTGAAGTTTCATTTCACTGTTTAAGACATTCTGAAGTTTCCGAAGTTTATATCATGTGCTAAGTCAGAGGTTCTCAACGTATGGGTCAAGACTCCACAGGGGTCACATATCAGATATTTACATTACAATTCATAACCGAAATAGCAACGAAATAACTTCATGGTTGGGGGTCAGCACAACCCGAGGGTCACAGTGAAGGGTCACAGCATGAGGAAGGTTGAGACCTGCCGAGCTAGGTAATGTCACAGATGCCCGGTGCCGGTTCATTCACGTGACCATCATATGCCATGATTAGCTCTGGGATGGTCTGTCTTGATTGGACTGAAAAGAACCTAGCAAATTAGCAGATATACTATGGAGTGTCTGTGAGGGGCTTCCACAGGAGATTAACTGGGGGCGGAGGGAGCACATGCCCTGGATGTGGGCCACACCATCCAGTAGGCTGGGGACCCACATGGACTAAAAGGGGAAGAAGGAGGGTCTCTCTCTCTCTCTCTCTCTCTCTCTGTCTCTCTCTCTCTCTGTCTCTCCCCTTCTATTTTCTCTTTCTCCCTCTCCCATCTCTCTCCTTCCTAGGTACCATGAGGTAAGCCGGGACACATGCTCCCTG
Organism: Peromyscus nudipes; assembly: GCA_902168325.1. Taxonomy (NCBI): domain Eukaryota; kingdom Metazoa; phylum Chordata; class Mammalia; order Rodentia; family Cricetidae; genus Peromyscus; species Peromyscus nudipes. The sequence continues at coordinate 6,744 of CABHPH010142839.1, forward strand.
CCATGATGCTCTCTCTGCCCCACAACCAGTCCAAATACAACTGTCAGATACATCTGGGCCAAAATGGATTTTTCCTGTTGGTCCATTGGTCTCCCATGTATGTACCGTGACAATGAGAAGTCTGACAGAGAAGGCTTCCATTTCACAGATGGGAAAGTAGAGGGGGGTTCGGTGTGTTTTCCAAGGCTATACTCTCACATAACTACTTTCCTATTACTGTGATAAAAACCCCTGGCAAAGACAGTTTAAGGAAGGAAGGGTTTACACTGGCCTTCCGGTTGGGGGGATAGTCCATCACGGCAGGAAAGTCATGGTACCAGGAGTGTGAAGCGGCTGGTCACGTTGCACCTGCAGTCAGGAAGCAGATGTGTGCTCAGCCCACTTTCCCCTTTTTATTCAGTCTGGGACGCCGCCCCCTGGAAGGGCTGAGCCCACACACAGGGTGGGGTTTCCTGCCCGAGAGACCCTTTGAGGCAGTGTCCTCATGGATACACAGGGAAGTGTGTTCCTGTGTGTTCGAAGTCCCGTCACCTTGACAGTGCAGACCACCCGTCCCTCAGCCAGCAGGGGGCAGAGGGAGGGTTTGTCCCACGCCATCAGCCTCCAGAGTGTGCACACCGTTGTCACCCTGGATCTCCCCTAATTAAGATAGCAACACTTCAGTATTGTAGACAATGGAGTCCAGACACCGTCATAGGCAACCCAAGGGACTCTCAGGGAAGGGGAGAGGATGCTTTTGTCTTACATTATTTAAATTGTTTTCCTTAAACATTCATTTAATACCTTAATTTTTAAAAACTATTTGGCAGTTATAGGGATTTTTAAATAAAAAAAACATACTTTTGATCCAAATTTAAAAAAAAATCATTCTTGGTTGGTTTCTCAACTGTAAGCATGCACATATCCGTGCTTTCTTTTCAGCAGCCCAGTGTGGGCGCCCAGCAGGTGTGCCGTGAACTTTCCTGCACCTATTCACATTTGCGTTTTCTGTGTCAGCCTTATTTTCCTGTGTAGCTGCTTTACAAAGCCAGCCAGACTTGTCCAAAGAAAAGTCCTGTGTGTATCTATCTGCGCCAGTGTGTGTGTGTGTGTGTGTGTGTGTGTGTGTGTGTGTGCTGCAATCGGAGCCAGAGCCTTGTTCAAACCGGAGGAGTGCTCTACCACTGAGCTACACTCCCAGCCCACCTTAAAAAATAAACCACCGTTGCTTGTACTATTTCCAGATCTGCCTCCAATGCTGAACTTGAGTGTTGGCAGCTCTTCAAAAAAGTTCAGCTCCTTCCCTGAACTCACTTAGCAACTGCTCCTTAGTCCATTACATGAGGTTATTAGACGGGGGAAGAGATTGCACATAGCGCTTCCTCTTCTCAACTGCATTGCCAGGAACAAGGCTTTGTGGCACCAAAAGTCCCCATGTTGATACAGATATAAAATGCAGACAGCTAGGGGGTGGAGTCCAAGTGTCTTCCAGCTTTAACATTAACATTAGACAACCTCTTCTCTCGAGCATTTCCAGAGCGCTGAATTTCTGAGCTTAGAGAGTGCAACCTAGCTCTTTCTTCTGGGTTGGACAGAATCATTGCTGTCTTGAAGCAAAACAGCTGTGATCACCCATAAACCCCTCAGGAGATGGAGCCCATTAACATTGTCTCCTGGAGCTGTGTGGTGGTTTGAATGAGAATGTCCCTCCCCCCCCCCCACACAGCCTTATATATTTGAGATTCAGGAGGTGTGGCCTTGTTGGAGGAGGTGTGTCACTAGGGGTGGGCTTTGAGATTTCAAAAGCCCACACCATTCCCATTGGCTCGCTCTCTGCCTCCTGCTTGTTGATCAGATGTAAGCTCTCAGCTACTTCTCCAGCACCATGTCTGCCTGTCTACCACCATGCTCGCCATGGTGATGGTCATGGACTCACCCTCTGAAGCTGTAAGCAAGCCCCCAATTAAATGCTTCCTTTTATAAATTTCTTTGGTTATGGTGTCTTTTCACGGCAATAGAACAGTAGCTAAGACCAGTGGGGGAAAGGGGGAAGCTCATGAGACCCTTACAAGGTAACCACCTCCTTGGACAACTGGTTCTCTTATCCATTATCACTTCTCCTGCATCTCCACATTCTCAGAAGTTTGCAGTTTTCTCTTGCAGGCAGAAACCTAGAACCTGTGGGGTGAGCCAGGCTCCTGGGGACTGTCCTCTAGGGATCATGTGATGCCTCTTTCCTTCTTCCAGGTTTATAATTTATTGTACAAATGGGATATTGCGTGATGAGTGGACATTAGCTTCCTAAGCATAGGACTTGACAAGTGAGGTCAGGTATTTTAGAATCCATTTGTGTTGCTTTCATGACTGGAGTATTTTTAGACCTGAACTTGAAGTATAAGACCACCAAAGCAATTGTATCCATATGTGGCCAGTACACAATTCATTCTATCTAGGAGAGTATGGGTTGGGTTGAAATTTTTTTTAATACTGGTGAATGAAAATTAGGCATCAGTTTCTGCATCTTCTCTGACTTCTATCTTTGTCCAAGTCAGAAATTCTACAGCCAATATTCTTCAAACCCAATACCAGTTAAGCCCAGCCAGAAGACACCATCTCCCCATCCATGCTTCTTAAGATTAAAAACAATGGTGGTATTTGGGGTGGATCAGAATGCCCCTGCATCAGAACAGCTGCTACTATGATTACAAATCTAGAAGACACAGAGTTATGGAGATACCAGCCAGTAGGAGCCAGATGACCCTGCTCACATTAGGGATGGCTGTCCTAGCTGCAGCCTGAGCTGTCTGGCGGAAGTAACTCCCAACCCATCCCTGTGAGGGGCATGAGGTGGGGTGAAGTGGGTAGCAGAGGCAAGCAGCAAACCTCATCTAATCTATGAAGGCCTCACATCAAGGCAAGCCTGTGTGTTGGGTAGGATGGGCCTCGTTTTAAAGCACCAGAACCCGAGTGTTCAGGTTTAATTGCCCAGTGAGTTTTGTAAATGTAGACTTCCTAAGTAGCCCAGCTATAGCTTAGAGCAGAGCTGAATCGAAGGCTGGACTGGCTGTCCTCAATCTCTTAAGGAAATGTAATGAAGTAGACGCTGGCCGTTCCATTCCCAGGACTTCTCTTGGAGAAAGCAGGGTGAGTGGCTACAAGAAAGAGTTGAAGCCACTGTGGCGTGATGAGGATCGGGGGATCTAAAGCCCTGGCTCTGAGGTGGCTGGGAAGGGTCTGACTAATGGCTTGATGGACTGATGGATTGCTGTGCAAGGGTGAATGGAGAACTGGGTCCTTCGGGACCACAGGAAAGCTAGGCAGTTACTAAGTGGTACAGGGTCCCCTTCTCCCTGCAGCCCCTCTTCCTCCACTCCAGGTAACACTTGGCCTCCCTTCCATTGGCTTGAGGGGGAGGAGAATCATTAGCCTTTGAGGTTCCATCAGCATCTCCCAGAGCCACACAGCAACATTCCTGCCCTGGCAGGCACCTTCCCCAGTCCACTTCCCCAGGGTGTTCCTGCTCTCTCCTGGAGCTTTCTACTCTGTGCTGGGGGCCAATGAAAGGGGATCACATCTGCACTGCGGCCTTCTACCTCCAAACATTTTGTAAGTGACTGTGTCCAAAAGGAAGTCATTTCCAGATTTCATGTGACTCTTTGCAAAACTCAAAAGCACCGATACTGTAAATGATTTTCCTGGGGATGAAACAACAACCAAGCTGTTCTACAAAACCAACTGGCTTTGGCTTTTTAAAAACTTTTACAGGCTGGTGGTGGCGGTGGCAGTGGCGGCGGCGGTGGCGGCGGCGGCGGCGGCGGCGGTGGCGGTGGCGCACACCTTTAATCCCAGCTCTTGAGAGGCAGAGACAGGCAGATCTCTGTGAGTTCGAGGCCAGCCTGGTCTACAGAGTGAGTTCCAGGACAGCCAAGGCTACACAGAGAAACCCTGTCTCAAAAACAAACAAACAAGACCAAAAACAAAACAACAACAAACCTCTGTGTGTGCCTGTGTGCATGTTACATGGTTTAAAAATTAAGTTTCTGTGTCATACCATAGGACATGATCCTATGTTGAGGTATTTTGTAAAACAAAACCAAGCATTTCCCCAATGTAGAATGCTACAGAAACTAGTGATGTCTTCTTTCAGCGCAAGTCTAGAAGAAGGGAGGAGTGGGAGACGGGGTTAGAGGGAGTCACAGAGAACTGGAGAGGCAGAGTGGGGAGATAAAAGAGGGTGGAGCGGACATAGAGAGTAGCATGGAGAAAATGTGATAGAAATCTATGACGGCGGCGTGGTTGTCAGATCACAGGACTTCGGAGAATTAAACCCTTGAATAAGCCGGTGGGCACTGGCACTTGTAGCACCAACCTGAGGTAAATGTGAGGGTGCAAGCACAGAGAAACTAGCACTCTACCATCATCCCTAGGCAAGCCTCGTCTTCTATTTTGACAGCGGAGGACACTGCAGAAGGCCAGGGCAGATGCCTCCTCTCCCGAGGTGCCGGGCACTCCACCTGCCAGATGGTCAGACTGTCCAGTACATTTCCAGGCGTCCCGAGCTCCCGGGACCACTCACGTGCCGCTTGGAGTATGCTGTGTCAGAAGCACAGATGGATACGTCTGTGTCTTTCCACAATGTCAGAATTGTTTAATGCTACTGAATTCACAAACCGCGTGAGTCCGTTTGGCTGCAGCTTGCCGGGTAGTCTCAATTCCCCTTGATAGCCGGCTGTTGGCAAACACGGGCTCTTTTATTCCAGTCTTAATTACTGCTGTGAACTCTCAGATCACACATCACACACCGCATGGTAATTAATCTATAAATATGAATATATGTAGGTCACAGACTGGCTGCAAGAATTAAAGAGGCTACAGCAGATTTGAGGGGTTCCGAGAGACCTTCCTCAAGGTAGAAGGTGACCCATGCAGAGCCACTGCGATGTTTAGATGAGACATTAAGGAATGGGGCTGGAGAAATGGCTCAGCAGTTAAGAGCACTGGCTGCTCTCCCAGGGGCCTCTGGTTCAACTCCCAGCACCCACATGGTTGCTGACAACCATCTGTAATTCTAATCCCAGAGGATCGGACACCTTCTTGTGCCTCCAGTGGGCACTGCACACATAGGGTACACATACATACATGCCCGCAAACATCCATACACATGCAATAAAAATAAATGAAATTTCAAAAAAAATGAACAAAGACATTTAAGGAACCCAACTGGAGAGCCTGTGGTCACTGCAACAGAACAAGACTGCAAAGTCACAGGGTTGATGTGGTGATATATTGCCTGGGGATCAGAGGACAAAGCCAGTCGCTATATTAAACATAGAGGTCAGGCAGTGGTAGCACATGCCTTCAATCCTAGCATTCGAGATGCAGAGACCCATCTGGATCTCTGTGAGTTCAAGACCACACTGGGAACAGAGCCAGGCAAGGTGGCACATGCCTTTAATCCCAGCACTGGGAAGGAAGTAAGATGGCAGGGCACAGAAAGGTATATAAGGCATGAGGAGACAGGAAGTCTCTCTCTTGAGGCTGATTTCGTAGAGGTAAGAATGTGGCTGGCTTTTCTCTGATCTTTCAGCTTTCACCCCAATATCTGGCTCTGGGGTTTTTGTTTTGTTTTTTGTTTTTTTGTTTTTGTTTTTGTTTTTGTTTTTATTAATAAGACCTTTTAAGATTCGTGTTACAGGTTGAGCCTGGCCTCAAGGTTGAGGTAACTCAGAGGCCAGGCGCACATACGGCTCTCCCCGAGGACCCAGGATCAGTTCCCAGCACCCAGGTCTAGTGATTCACAGCTATGAGTAATACTAGCTCCAAGGAGGATCCTAGACCTCTGGCCTCCATGGGTACCTGCACTCACACGCACATACACAGACCCTCACACATATATGTCATTTTTTAATATCTTGAATGGATGTCAGGTTTAGGGTAGTATTCTTGGGCTGGAGAGATGTCAGTGATTAAGAGTGCCGGCTGCTCTTGCGGAGCACCCAGTTTAGGTTCTCAGCATCAGCATGAGGATTCACAACCATCTGTAACTCCAGCTCCAGGACATTCGATGGCTTTTTTGGGTCTCTGAAGACACAAGGCACACATGTGGTTCACAGTCATACATGCAAGCAAAACTCTCATACATATAAAATAAAAATAAAATAAGTAAGTGCTCTTTTTTTGTACCACTGATGTCATCATATATGAGTTCCCTTTTTTAGCCTGTTGGATGATGGATTACGTGAGTTGGTGGGATGAGGTTAGTTTGTTTTTTTTTTTAAGACAGGGTCTTGATATTTAGCCCAGGCTATTCCTGAACTTACTATGTAGCTCAGTCTGGCCTGGGATTTATGATTCTCCTACTTCTGCCTGTCAATTTTAGGGAATACAGGGATATGCCACTACATCTGGCTTTGGACTTTTAAATTTTGCATAAAATCGTTACTTTGGGAGCTGGAAAGATGGTTCAACAGACGACCCAGGTTCCATTCCCAGCACCCACATGGTGGCTCACAACTATCCATAACTCTAGTTCCAGGGGATCCAATGCCTTCTTCTGACCTCTGGAGCACCGAATGCTCAGACATACATGTAGGCAAAGCACCCAACCACAAAATAATAAAATAGAATATTTTTAAAATTGGCATTTTGGAAGATATAATTACGCTTATAAAAAGCAGCCTATGAGCTGGAGAGCTGGCCCAGTGGCTAAGAGCACTGGCTACTCTTTCAGATGACCCAGATTTGATGCCCAGCACCCATATGGTGGCTTACAACCATCTACAACTCCAGTTCCAGGGGATCCAATGCTCTCACCAGACATGCACATGGTGCACATATGTAAATGCAAGCAAAACACACATACACATAAAATATAATAAAAAAACAACTTAGTAAGCTATTTCCAGCCATTTATCTTGAATATAAATTAGCATGGCAGATCCTTTCAGGTAAAGGTATATGTGGTGCTAAGGGAGAGGCTGTGAGATTGGGAGTCAGTAGGTGAAGCTGAGTGACAGAGGCCACACAACAGAGGCAGAGGGAGGCAGATGGAAAAGCCAAAATGTCTGCAGCGCGGATATTGCTGGAACACTTGAGAGCTTTCTCCCTGCACCCCATCCTGTTGAACAGTGAATCTTCCTGTAGAGCCAGGCTGGCCTCAAACTGTGATCCTCCTACTTGAGGATCCCGAGCGCTGGGATTATACGTGATATATAACATGATATATAACAACATGCGCAGCAGACAGCTTTCCTTTCTAAGGAAATTCGGTGAGCACTTGTGCACTGAGTGTGAACTTGGATAGTGGAGGGTGACCCAGGAATGCAAGGGGGCACTGTCTGAAAGACAGTCTTGTGTAATGTAGGCTGTGCTCAGACTTACTCTGGCTGAAGAATATGTTGAGCATCGGATCCTCCTGCCTCCCACTCAGTGCTGGGTTACAGGTGTATGCCACCATGCCCAGCTTCTGAGGTGCTGGGGGAGCAAACCCAAGGCTTTGTGCATGCTAGGCAAGAACTCCAACTAAGCTACAGCCCTGGACCCCAGAGGCTAATTTTTGAATTCTGCTTGGTGATGACCCGTGACTAGGGTCATAGGGGAACTTCTGAGCCTACAAACTGAATGTCACCACCCAGACAAAGTGACAAAATCCAGTTCAGGGCCTTGGGGTTTTGGCACAGGGGAAGGAAATGAAAGAGGCTTTCAAGTGACTGTCCTTGGGGGCAGACTCACAGCGACAAGCTGGTTCTGACCAAATTCAGGTTAGGTCATGGCATTTCCCAGCACTCAATGGGGTCCTTGTTGATATTCTATAGTCTATTTATGTTCATGTGAAGCATGAAATAGAATCGCATGCTGGCATCTCACTCTTTCATCTTTTGTGGTTTTGTGGATGTAGGGGGTGGGAGTCACATGTGGGGAGAGAGTTGTGCCTCTGTGTGTGTGTGTGTGTGTGTGTGCGCGCGCGCGTGTGTGCATGTGGAGGCCAGGAGAGGACATTAGCTGTCTTCCTCTATTGCTCTCCACCTGTTTTTTAGAGCATTTTTCACTGAACCTGAAGCTTGCCAGTTTGACTAGATGTCCAGCTTCTGCCCTCCAATGCTAGTATTATGGGCATGTATGCCCATGCTCAGCTCTGTGTGTGTGTGTGTGTGTGTGTGTAATGAGGATTAGAGTTCAGGTCATCTTGCTATCACTGCATGAATTCTTTCTCAGTGAGGCATCTCCTCAGCCCTCATTACACCGTTCTTGAAGCAAGTTGATTATTATTACTAAACGCAGTGATTTAAGGGCTTTGCCAGAGTTCTGCTGAGCGTTCACTGGTGACGAGCAAGCCAGCAAGCTCTAGTTGTCCATTCAGTCCAGTCCCTCATCTACCCATCCATCTCCCAGTCTTTCCAACTCTCTCCTATCAACTGACCTGTGTGCAAGTGCCCCACAGCCAACCATGCACTGGGTTACCTTCTGAGAACAGCCCCAGGAGCACCTCGATGAATATCAAGTGTAGACTCAGTGCTACTGCCCTTGCACTAATGTAACTTTCTGTCGCTTCCCGATTACTGGGGCCTCTGAGTCAGTGGCTTCAGGCTCTTTTACCTTCAGTCTTCCCACTGCTGTAAGACAGCCCATGTGGGGAAAGCCTGCGTTGTGAAAATACCCACAGGCCTAGTGGGAAGGTGTGGGCTGGGGCCTCTATTTTACCATGTTCTGTTTACTACCTATGAAGGGTTTTTTTTTGTTTTTTCTTCTTGAGACAGGCTACACTGTGTAGCCCCGGCTGGTTTGGAACTCACTCTGTAGACCAGGCTGGCCTCAAATTCACAGAGATCCACCTACCTCTGCCTCCTGAGTGCTGGATTACAGGCATGTAATGCTATATTGGCTATTTGTGAAGGTTTCTTTCTTTTCTTTTCCATAGTTCTCCTTCCTTCGTTCATTCTTTCTCTATTCTCCCCTACCTTCTCCCTTCCCCTCCCCCATCCTTTCTTTCTCTCTGTTTCTTTCTTTTCCTTTTGACAGGATCTCATGGAACTTAGGCAGGTTTTGAACCCCTGATCCTCCTACCGCCACCTCCTAAGTGCTGGGATTGCAGGTGTGTGCCACCACAGTGACCTCTGTGAAGGGTTCTGGAAGATAAGTAGAAGTCAGCTAGGCCCACAGTGGAAACAAGATCGTACCTCGGGGAATTAAAAATATGCTTCAAGTGTATTCCAGGGCTCTGAGCAGACTCTCGCATGATTGCTCAAATGTGGAAACAGCCCAAGTGTCCATCAACAGGAGCATGGATAAATGGGGTGCACCGTACCAAGGGGACTACTCAGCCTTGAAACAATGAAGATCTGCAACGTGCTTCCCCATGGATGGGGTTTGGAGACATTTGCTGAGTGAAAGAAGCCAGACTCAAAAGCAGCACCGAATGACTCCATTTACAGGAAGTTTCTAGATTAGGTAAATTCACAGAGAAAGTAGATTCGGGGTCACCAGGTTAAGACTGATTGAGAGTTATTGGATTCGGAGCTTCACAGAGGGTAAGGAACATTTTAGCAAAGTATTGATGGTTGCCTAACAGTGTGAATGGGATTAAAATGCAATTGAATTCTAGGCTGAAAAAGGTTAGTTAGGCTACATTTATTTTATTACAATAAAAGATAGTTTAAAATGTACATAATAATGACAATACTATAAATGTATCTCAAGAGTCCTGGTGTTAGTATCCAAATAGGGAAGCAAGGAAAATATGAAGTGATGTTCCAAGGGTGGGGTGGGGTGGGGGAAGGGCAGGATGGCAAACACGGCTGGAGAACCCAGTGAGCATCACCCAGGAAAGGTTCCATGCAGGAAGAAAGATTCAGGATCAAGTTTGTCTGAGAAAAATCACTCGTCCATATGTGCATGTTACAGTGTGCTTGGGACAGAGTCTAAAAATACTCTGAGAGTCTGAATATACAGGGACTGAGCTAGGCAAGGGGTCTTTAGTGCTAGGGTCCCACAGGGCCTCTTTAAGAGCCATTAAGAAAAAGGAGTCTCACCTAACTCTAAGTATTGTGACCTGTTTAGTACAAGCATCACCTGCTGTAATGGAGCCCAGAGTGAGTGCTCTTGGGTACAGCTGGAGAAACAAGAGAAAGCCATGTGGCCATGAGCTCAGTGATGAAGGTCATCTGTGTGAGGACTGGACCTGCTGCCCTGGCCACCTGTGTTCCCAACACTTTCTTCTCAGGGACTGTTGCCTTTAATCCGGGAAAATCTTGATTCCTCACTGTTGTTCCCAGTTGGTGAGCAGTAGACCTGTCTCCTGGTAGCTGCTCTCACTGCTCCTTCCAGACTCCTGCTCTCCTGCTTCCCACTGGCTGCCCACTGTCCATCACTCCCCTCCAGCACTGCTGTCCCCCTGAACTCTGTGCCTTTCTCACAAGAGCAGTGGCTTCTGTCTGCTTTCGACTGCAGGGCTCCCAGATGTGGCTGACGCTTTGAGAATCACTGGTAAGTCAGTTGGCTCCACCTCAAGGGTATGCTGGAGTCCCCAACACTGTGCTGTGTGTCCTCTTGTGGGTAGGCTGAAATCAGCAGGGAATGTTTAACATAGATTGCCAGACGCACCACAAACCAGAGAGTGTATATGCTGGGTTTTGGGTTCTCCTAGATTCTGGCAAGAAAACACATCTCTGACAGGTCAGGGCTTTGTTTCTTGTAGATAGTCCAGAGCTTCTAACAGTAGTGTGGTTTGTATAGTCAGGCTACCTGGGAGACACGGCTTGGCTCTGGAAGATATTTTGTACCTGTGAGGTATCCTCTCCAATCTGGGGCCTCTGGTCAGACGGCTGCTTCTAAACTTAGAGTTCTTCAGTAGGAGGACTTGCCATGCCCTCTCCGCCCAAGACCCCAAGGTTCAAATGCAAGAGATGGGCACTTCGCACAGACCAGGCATTTGGATGGTGTCCAGGCACATCAATACACAAAGAAGTTTTCCGAAGTTTCTAGGGCTAGCTTAGCTCATCCACACTGCCAGGTTCGTCTTGAAAGGCTAGAGAAGTGTTACAGAAGAGTGATCAGTTTGGTCTTACTGTGTTTGAGCTGTCGGGACTTTGACACATTTAGGGCTATTTACAGTATTTTTTGTCTTTCATGGTGTGTTTTTCATAAAAATGCCCTAAGATAATTCTGTGAATTTCCAACTTTGACTCCCAGTTTTGGGGTGAGTTGTCATCCCCTCTTTGGTCGTATGCTGAAGTTTTAAACCCCCAGTACGCCAGAAGGAATCTGATCTGTAAGTAGGGTCACTGTAGATGCAGTATGTTTAGAATGAGGCATGCTGGAGCAGGGCAAGCCCCTTACCAAGTATGGCTGGTCCTAGAGCAGGGAAAATCTGGAAACACTGGAACCGTAAAGACACTGTTTGTAAGACCAGGAAGAGGGGGCAGGCACAAGTCCCTTCCTCTCAGCTTTCAGCACTGGAACCCACTTTGCTAGGGCTAGTCTTTGCTCACAGCCTGCTAGCCTCTGGAGGATGATCCTGTCATTTTAGCCACCTAGTCTGAGATCTTAGAGAAGCCTGCCAGGATAATACACTCCCAAAGAATTAGTTTTCTTACGGCATTGTGCCACAATTTGCAGACAAATAAAATTGTCGTGGTTCTCTAAGGCCTCAAACATTTTTGTGTAGAGATATCTGAAAAATCACTTAGTTGAGCTGGGTGCGATGGTGCATGCCCCTAATCCCTTAAACCGAGCACTCAGAGGCAGAGGCAGGCTTATCTCTGAGCTTGAGGCCAGCCTGGTATACAGTGAGTTCATGATAGCCAGGGCTATATGGGGGGACTAATCACTTAAGAGTATGGGGAAACTGAAATCCTGCTGTGCTAAGGGAAGTCAGAACTAGTCCCAACAGCCTAGAAACATTAAATAATTTAATAAACATTAAAAACTGGATATGGCAGCATACTCCTGGAATCCTGGCGCTTTGGGAGACTGAGATATATAAAGAGACCCCCATCTCAAAAAGCCAGAATTGCAGGGGTATGCTGGCATATCCAGTAAATGGTTTTTCTGATAGTTTCTACAGTTTGTGCCCCACTGGGTTGCGTTGCTTTCCTATTTATCTAGAACTTTGCCGAGCTCTGCTCCCTTGGATATGTGTCCCTCATCTTGTTATCATTGCTCGGTTTCAATTGTTCTTCCCTGGTTTCAGTAGATTTTCTAATATTTGAGGTGCTTTAGTTTTCGTTTATGGTATTCTGAGAGAAGGGGCTCCAGCTGGTTTACA